>JACEII010000059.1:62119-146204 GCA_014332785.1 Antheraea mylitta | reverse complement strand
ACCATATTAAGATTTGTAGTTATATAATTTTCAAATGTCATCTTTTACGGAGACTGACTGCAATGTAGACAAGTTTATTTTGTAGAGGAGATGTCAGTCAATTGGTAAAAAATTTTAATTCTTATATGTAACATGCATTTTTTTTATATATTTTTTATTTTATTTATTTAGGAGCTTTTGTGGCTATATCAGGACCATAGTAATCATAATTCAATTTACAGGTTCAATATCTTAAATTAAATACATTATTAAAGATAATATAACCTAATATAACGTCATTAATGACAATTCAACATTTTAAATAGATTCAGTGCTTCACTTCTATTAGGTTTGAATACATGAAACATACCCATGAAACATTTCAATATGTTGTACATCCTAATTATTATATTTTTATATTATAGGAGGCAAATGAACAGGTGTGTCACTTGATGATAAGTGATCACCACCGTCCATAGCCACTTGCAACACCAGGGGAGTCGCAACTGCGTTGCCAGCCTGTGTTAGAGGAGGGGAAGGAACGGAATTGGGGAGCGGGAAGGTGAGGAGAAGTGGGCTTCCGGCGCTCTCACTGACCGAACGAAACGCAACAATGCAAGCACTGTTACTTCACATCGGTTTTCTGTGAGAGGGTGGTACTACCCCGGGCGAGCCGACCCATTCATGATGAAGCCAGTAATATGCATTTATTGAAATATAAATTAGATATTATAACGTACTCACAGTTTAAATATTATGCTTCCTAAACAAACCTACAAATGCAACATAGACATACTATAACTTGTTCATGTGATTATTGTCTATTAATTTCAGAAGTTATTATTTGAAACGCGTGTACAATAATATCAATACATTCGAATGAATACTAAATTCCTATAAAAACCTATTTAAAATTGTTACTTATTGTCAAATTATACATACCCTCTATACATATAATAAGAATGTAAATGTAATATGTCTGTACTTTTCAATTTTCGTAAAAAAAAATGTAGCAGGTGTCTAGGAAGTAGTAAAATACATTTCAATCATTTTTAGAAATGTCTGTCTGTCTATTTGTTTGTATGAGCATGCATCACTGCTAATGTTCACAATAAAACATCAAGAAAATCATAAAGTATATCCTCGAGAGTAACATAGTTTTTGGTTCATTAAAATCGGTTCATTATATAAAAAAAATAGTGCAATTTGATTGACGGCTCGAGACAGTACGAGAGAAGAGTATTAATCTATACTAATATTATAAAGTTGAAGGGTTTGTTTGTTTGAACGCACTAATCTTGGACTACTGGTCCGATCATATCCCATTTATCGAGGAAGGCTATAGGCTATATATCATCACGCTAAGATCAACAGAGGCAGAGCATCAGTGAAGAATGTTTCAAAATCGCGGATTTTTTTTCTTTTGAGAGCTTCCGCTGCTCTTTCGATCTGACTACGCTATTGACCTAGCAAGGTCTTAACAGCTTCACCAGACTACTAAGGTGAGCGCTTAAGGCACTCAGCCGATTTTATTTTGACAACTAGCTCAAGGGTGCATGGCATACCTCGGCTTGGGCTGTTGCCTGATTCATGCAATTCGCGACCTATCTGAGCTAAACTAAGCTAAGCTACATATTCATACTTATATGAGTTATTGAAACACATGTGTATCAAGCATACATACCTCGACAACTCTTATATGTATTTTGTATTGGATAATTTTTCTAAATTGTTCCAGTTTAATAAGGGAAAACAAAAATAAAAACCCTTCCACTTTTATGGCTAAGAATGTGTGTGTGTGTGTGTGGAGGTGATATGTGTAATATTGTTGCAATGTTGTAAAATTTTGTGTCACTGTATCGCACAAGCAGCGTACTCAAGGGCTCCACGCCGAGGGAACGGACCTGGGCTTGAGCCGCTGCCTAGGGGGACTTATTCTGATGTGCAGGAGCGAAATTTACCTCCAGAAAGAGCTTCCACTGCGTGTTAGCGTTAACCTAAAGAAATTATCCCCCATGGCCGAATTCGTGGGCAGAAGCTAGTATGTAATAGTTATTAGTATTTCAACGTGCTTACTACGTTTATTTTTTAGGATTTTTTAAACAAGAACACCCGGATTTCGTAGTAAATCATATGTTTTACGACAAAAAGTGGGTGTAGGTAAGTGTGTTGTTGTTTGAATGTGTTAGGCGCGCGCTGAACGGCAGCGTGCGCGCATACACCGGCACAGTTTGAAAGTGAAGTGGGATTGTAACCGGGCGTCGGGGTACACAACACTTTTCAACGAATATATATTCTATATAAATAAAAATTAATCGCCGATTGTAAACGTATCACTTTCGAAACGTTGAATCTATTTGGTTAATGCTGCAATCAGTTATAGCTTCAACGTGGCTCTACCATTAAAAATGAGAATACTTGCAGACTGCCGTTCAGTTGTTGAGTTCTATTTATTTTGTTTTTGGTAACCAATATTTTGTTATTACTGCCATTATTGAGTTGAATACAAGTCTTTTGTTATCATATTAATTTACTAAGAAGATGGTGGCCGTCTTGTTAGAACATTTTTATTACAGTATCGTTAAGACATTTTTGTGCTCAAAAAAATGGAGCCATCACGGGAAGCCTGGCAGATATGAAACATCAAAATTGTTCGAATGAAACGAATCTCAAATGCTCGAATTCTCAAATTACACTATAGTAGGTATGTGAGCTTAGTGCGGCAAAGTCACAGCGGCACAGTCGCTTGCGCATGTGGTCGTCGCGTCGTCGCCATGCTAACACCCAGGTTTACCCGCGCCTATAGATGTTTCAAATCAAACTTATCATTTAAAAACCATCACAACCTAATGTGATAGCATTTCAACTGAATTGGCACTTAATAACAGGTGTGCTT
Source organism: Antheraea mylitta (assembly GCA_014332785.1). Lineage (NCBI taxonomy): Eukaryota > Metazoa > Arthropoda > Insecta > Lepidoptera > Saturniidae > Antheraea > Antheraea mylitta. The sequence goes on along the minus strand of JACEII010000059.1, from coordinate 143,329 downwards.
GTAGTCAAGTATTGAATACACCTACAATTACGGAAAAAAAACATATTACGCATTAGTAAAATTCAAAATTAATATACGATATAAATAATCAATAATAACATAAAATAATTTACATAATAGGTGAGTATAATATTTTTAGGATTTTAAATAAATTTGAGCTAATACAAGGTTATCACTATATTATAAATTTTCTATAACCTTTAGCTGTTTTATTCAAACAAGAATTTTATAATTTATTTATTCGTTATTTTACTTTATTAAAAATATGTGAATTATTTTACTTCCTTATTTGGGTATTCTACAACGTAATAAATACACAATCATCATCCAAACTGAATTTGAAAAGTTGTTGAGATTGAATAAATAAAAAAGCTTAATGAAAAGCTCACTTTTGAAAAAAGGTTTGCGACTCATGCTCGAAAAGCGGCAGTTACTATCGAAGAAACTCTCAGAAGTGTTGCGCATACGTCGACCGCACTCAGTCAACCACCGCCAGTGTAACAACACAGACCTTACCGCGAGCCACTTTCCAATTTCAAAACCCACACAAACCAACAGTACCGGACGCGTACTCGCGATGACGTTTTAAATTATTGATTCTTGAAAATTGATAAAAAAAAATTACTAACAACTCCAGTGGAATATAGTGTTGTGACAAAGAATTTTCGATCTGAACTCTACAGTACTGTATTATGAAATTGTGATTTGTGATGCTGCAGCCTAGGTTAACTGGATGTGGTGGTGAGATGGGGTATAGAAACAGGATGCTCCTCAGATGGAGCTTGGTCGTGTGCGCAGCCGTTTTGCTCAGCACGACACTTGTAACATGTCAAGGTGAGCATTTTTAATTTGAAATGTCGAATATTTCCTCGCTTAGATCACGACCCGGACTGTTCACTCGGTTATGCGAAATATTATTAAGCGACATAATAATTACTTTATTCAATGACCTCAATATAGCTATAAAAAATCAGTTATTTGTAATGAAAATTGAAAGTTCTACACATTTCCGTATGGAAGACATCAACGCGCTCAAGTAACATTATAAGTAAATTAACACAAAGAAGTTTAAAATGTGTATAAATAATATTCTCTTAATGTAAGATGCAATCCATTCACTTTTAATCTATACTTTTATATTAATATTATAAAGAGTTAAAGTTTGTGAGTTTGTGTAGGGAGCAATATCTAGATCAACTAAACTGATTTTGAAACTTCTTTTATTAATTGAAAGCAATGTTATTTGTAAGTGTCAGAAGCTATTTACTAACCTGATTAATTAAAAAACCTTTTTGTGGTAGTTAGATTTGCAAAGTTTTTATGAACACTACCATAACGATGAGAGATATATGATTGAGTTCTAGAAGAAAAAATTGTAGAGATTTATTATTTTTTACCTCGAAGTAGGCACGGGTCAGTTATATATGTCAGTAATATATAAAATTAATGAAAGTGATTTTTGTATTACATATTATACACTAAAATACAAATTAGTAAATAAATAAATACAGTTAACAGTGAAAAAAGACACGTAATATTAAATACTGTTTATATTTATTCATATAAATAAGAAAATATTACTTCTACGTTTACATTTAAAGGTTAATAAGTCAACACAGTCTTTCTTTGCCCTTACGTGGTTACAATATAATTGAAAGTCGTTCAATTTTTGTCCACTTCTGACGTATTTTAATAAATACCCGTTTAATACCAATTAGTAGTTTATTTAGAACGTGATTTCACAAAATCCGTAAAAGCTTAGGTGGGGCTATATTTCGAATGGATGCTTGTTAGAATACATTTCATAACAACTGAATACGAATAATGACCAGTGAGACCAATAAACCAGAGATTACAAATGAGCAAAACTTTCTTATATTCATTCCAGGAATACTTTAAAATTTTTTTAAATGGATTTTCTGCATATCTTCTTTCAGAATCAAGTAAGATATTAAAAAAATAAAAGAAACTATGTATCAAATAATAGTGTAGGTACGTGTATATATAAAAATGAATTATCTGTTGCTTATTTGAGATCATCTCCTAAATACTTGAATTGATTATTATTAGAATTTTAGTGGCATATACAAAACCTTTTTAGAGTATGGTCTGTGTTTATTTAAATGATATATCAATTTTAAAGGATAACCTTTAGAAGTACGCTGTAATTACAATGATATGACTGCGGTAACTTATAGCGCTTCAAGCCTGTAGGAGTATCGAACTATAATGGTATGAAATGCAATTCGTAAAATTACGGACAGTTCATAATTAAATCTAATACAATTCATAATTCTCATGAAAAAACCAACAATATTGTACAAGAGAATAAAAAAAATATTATTCTTATTTACCATTAACTGCTTGAAAATACATACATACATATTTTATTTATAAGGTACACATTATAGATAATAAGTAACTATGTTTATTTACAATGTATAGATAATTTTTTATCTTCTATATTATCCAAAATTATATGCATGCAAATTTATTACTGGAAGAGCATGCTTTACTCTCTTTATGAATGATTGATTTAATATTCCTGAATAAATGTTGTAATTTGATAAAAACATTTAATATTTGGTTAATGAATATCCTCTTATAAAAATTGTCCAATAATGTTCAAAGTTGAAGTGATAACGTCTCAGTTCATAAAGTTTTTGGAGATCGCGGAGAAAAAAAAAATGAATCTATAGCATGACGGTTGTTCTGAGTCTGCCTAGATAGCTGTCACTGTCAAGTTGAAAATATGTCAAAAAGTACCTATTAGTATGTTTCAGCAATTACGTTTGAAAATCAATTCTCTTCTAAGCTTAGCGTGATTACCATCTCTGACCAAATTATCATTCATCCGATAACACTGTGGTCAAACGCTGACCTGTAAATTATAAAAAAATGAATAACCAAAAAAGATACACAAATTTATATTATGTCACACAGTGCGTAGCAACATATACACACTAAAGTAACACTTACAAATTTTACATGGTGATTACACAATCACGTGTAATCATAGCGTATTTTCGTAATAATGTAATCCCAGTAATTATTAAAGTCAAGGATGAAGGCGAAATGTTGATCATGTTCGTAAATTAGGTGTTTTTTTTTTCTTAAGCAACAAATTTTCTTCATCTGTATTAACATACGTTTAGGTAATTCGTGAGGCAACAGATTATAAATATTGCTAGACTTAGATGGTGTGACGGTTAGTGCTTGCAGTAATATCTTGTTTTTTAATTCGAACAAGTTAATCGTATGCAGATTTTGTTGTACATGTGTGCTATACAATGTTTATGATTACTGGTGTATGTGTTGCTTTAAGTTGAAGATTGCTTGTTTATCGTTAAAAGATTCAATTTTGAATTTGATAATAAATAAGACCTCACGTTTGATGTATTTTTTTAACTTTTCTCAAAATATGCGAGTTCTTTGAGAGTATCTATGTTTTTTTTTTTTTTTTAAAGAAATCATCAGCTGTTAATTCTATTCTACTTACACAGTTATTAAAACATTGGTTTAGCTAATAGAGATATCAAAGAAATAAAAATATTCTTACTATGCAACCATAACAGAAATATGTATAAATTATAAATGAAATGCTAAATTATAAAAAAGTCACAATAAAAAGGTATAGGTGTGTGTGCGGGCACGTGAGGCGTGTGTGCTTGTGTGAGTACGTATTTGTATATATCTGTTAGTTTATGAATGTCATTTGTATTCGTTTATCGATGATTTAATATCTTCAATAACTTTTCTTATAAAAGCTGCAATTCGTTCAAAGTATATATGAATATTACCTACATGATGAGAGAACAGATCTATTATATTTCTGTGCCTTGTATTTGCCTCTATTTCTTTGACCCAATTTGTAGCTTAAGCTATTTGATGAATTTTATCATATCGGGTGTTATCAGATTCGTCTATTAAGAAACCGTGGGCAACAGTTAGTAAAAAACCAGTTTTCTTTTGAAGAGGTTTGTTCTTTCGTAGGTACATTTATATATAGAATTGTTGTAATGTTTGTAACCTTTTTTGTTTTAATAATCGACGTACACGCGCCGTCTGACATTTCCTGTTCAAAGTCATTTTACTAAATTATTAAATGTTCGTTTTTTGTCTTGTCTGCTATGTTAGCAGCAGTTATGCTATGTATTAATGATTCCTTTATTTATCTTTAATCGTTATTATTATAGTTTTATCAACATGTATTAGTTAAACTATTAGGCCAAAGATTTTTCTTGAGAGAAGATACAAGAAATATCGCCAAGCTATTTCAAACACCCAGAAATTCAAAGAAGCTATGTTTTTTCCACATGGTATGTAATATGAGCATATTAGTGATAGTTTTATGAATTTGAATTAGTGAATGTATACGAATAAAAAAAAAACATTTACACTTGTCGTGGTGTCAACCTGTCAACATAGCATCAATTTTTCCCTGATCAAGCCGCTATAATTTTTTTAAGAATTTAAAAATTACATTAAAGAGTCATCTCAAGCTCAACATGTTCTCATGTTTGATCATCATCATCATCATCAACAGCCTGTAAGAGACTGTAGGGCCATGGGCCTCTTCCCGAAGGAAGGTATGGACGTAATCACCACGCTAGCCCATGACATATTGGCGATTTCAAACTCTGAGAAATCCACAGTTCTATATTTTTTTCCCACATACAGCAGTACTACAAGAACATTTCTCAGGTTCAGGTTTCCTTACTATGTTTTTCTTCACCGACAGCCGATAATGTTATCAATTTAAATTAGTAAATGTACGCGAATTCAGAAAAATTCGTTGGTACACGCCGGGGTTCGAATTTGCGGATATCGAAATAATATTCCACCGGTCAAACCACTAGGCCATCACGACTTTATTAAGACATTACGACATTCGTAAGAGGTCAAATTGTAATCAACTGCTGAAGAGAATAAACTTATTTCTTCTTCTAGTTGAAGAAATTTACAAGATCTTTGTTTCCCTATGATTTTTAATATTCTTCAAATTATTAAATTCAAATATGTGCTATCATATATGTTTAAGTATTATTCAGTTCCATATTAACCTTAAATTAAAACGTACAGTAACTGTTCATTATTATTTATTACAAATGCACGTAAGTTTATGACGTCATAGTTTTGTAACAACGCAGTGACGTAAGTATAACGTTATGCAACCAAATTAAAGTTAATAAGTAAGGTTGCAAAAGTAATAACTTAAACCGGAACTGATGCGATATGTCATTATAATTTTAATTAACACCACCATTAATTAGAAGAATATATTATTTGAAATTTCATTACACATATCAATTTAAACTCTTTTGTGTTGTAACAATTGAGTTCATTTTTGCAAATATTAAAAACGATGGTTTTGTATTATTATTTAACAGGATTAACCTGCGGTATGACTCTTGTAAATGTAGACTTCACATCTCTTGTAAGCAGTACATTGTCTCTTTATTCTTTCTTCGCCCTCATAATAAAGAAACTAGCCAAATTATATATCTTAACGTTCCTCGTGAATCATTCCGTCTACTAACGAAAGCTGTATCAACGTCCGTTCAGTAGTTTTCCAGTTTATAAGGAATACACAGACAGATAGACGGAGTAGGGGACTTTGTTTTATACTATGTAAAAATATGCTTTAGCGTTAGAACACAATCTCATGTGATATTAAATGACGATATTGTCTATATATAATATAGAATATTACACTGAACCATATTACATAAAGCACCACCAATATTACACAATATAGAGCCAAATAACACAAGATTATGGGTAACATATAAAGACCACTACATGGTATTCCAAGATCCCGCCAAAAACTCCAGTTATATGATTATAACTTGAGTAGTTGAAGCTGGAAAGCGTAACAAATAATGGGAATTATATTTGGATTCATAATATTATTTATTATATTTAGGGTTAGGACTAGCAATGGTTATAAGAATCATAGTCCGTATTCAACTAATAAAAAACGTAATTGTCCGCTTCGCATTTAATTTTTAGTTTATTAGCCTCTACCCGCGACTTAGTTCGCGTGGAATAGTCACTTTGGGCTAGTGCTAATACGCAGCGTAAGCTCTCAAGAGGAAAAAACCACCCTATTTTTAAACATTCTTCATTGGTGCTCTGCTACTATTGGTCTTTGCGTGATGATATACAGCCCATAACCATCATCGATAAATGAGCTATATAACAATGAAATAATTTTTCATATAGGACCACTAGTTCCTGAGATTACAACGTCTACAACGTCACAACGTCAGAAATTCACAAACTATACCTCTATTAGTATAGTTATAGGTATAGGTATAATATAATATTAGTATAGATGAAAGCAGAAACATTTAACACACAGTTTATTTGAAACAGCAATTTTAATTAACTAGTAATTACCATAGAGAATGCTCATGTATGTAGAAAATGAAATTAAAATACGGATAACGCTGTACGCGATGAAAGTTTTAAAATGTAATATAAATTATGCTACATAATATAATTTCTACACTTCACAAACGTTACGTTGAAGTATTAATGGCTAAGTCGTAGCGTGTTTGGTTCGAACTCTTACAGTTAGCCTGAGCTGCTGGTGAAAGAAAACATCCTGAGAAACCATAGCAAGGTGGTAAAGTTTTCTCTAATACCAACTTAGTTAGGTATATAATTCTTAAATTGAAAATCTGTAGCCAAAAACTTAGCAACTAACTCACGGAAACCAGTTCTCTAAAGAATTAGCGTGTTTACTATTTTGCACCAGATTTCACTTCTATTAAGATTGTAGTTAATGTCTATGAATATTAAAAAAGGAAATGTAAACAATTCTGAACTAAACATTTAATTCTTTACCTCACAAACGTTGCCTTTAAAATCAGGGAGTTGAAGTTATTGTCCTATAATTACGGACTAATTGTAATTAATACATTAGAACTTTATTAAGTAGAAAATGTAAATAAAGTTTCAATTTACTAAAATACTTTATACATTTTAGCGCTCGACAACAATCTTATTTACTGTTAGATAATACGCTAAACCTAGGCTAAGCTATGTCTAAGTGAAGTCTAAATTTAGTCTAAGCTATGTCTAAGCGACGTCTAAGCTATGTCTAAGCTAAGTCTTACCTAAAACTAAGCTAGTCAGGCGTACTTCGAAAAAACCTTACTACCATGCTATGATTTCGTCACAAAAGTTTTCTTTATATCATAAGAGGCAAATGAACACGCGGGTCACCTGATGTTAAGTGTACACCACCGTACAGCAATTCCAGGAAAGTCGCAAGTGCATTGTAGAGGTACAGGATTTTATTGGGAAAGGGAAGCTGAGAGAAAGGGATGTGGGCCTTCAGGGCCTCTTACTAACCGAATGAAACGCAAAAATGCAAGCACTGTTACTTTAGGTTTTCTATGAGAGGGTGGTGCTACTCCGGACGAGCCGACCCGTTTATACTGAAATTAGTTATAGCTTCAGCGAACTTAATAACCGAAAGTTCTAACTAAGTTGCAAGGATTTGAGCTTTCATCTTGTAGTCCGGTGAAGTTGTTAAGAACTTAGGTCAATAGTGTAATCAGTACGAAAAAAAAGAGCTTTCATCAATTGATGCGGTGTTCGAATATGCTATCAATTAAACCATCACTACTTCCAAAGTAGTCGAAATTACAATTTATCCATAATTTATTATGAAAAATTCAAAAAACGTTGACTTTTGATATTTGACAATTACTTTTGCAAATCAGTAATAGTTTATGCAATTTGTTTTGCATAATATCATAAACTCTTCAAGCACCATCCGTGACGAACAGTCAGACTTAGTAATATTTACTTGCAAACAATATACTAAAAGGATTTACTAATTTTTAACAAGTATCATGCGTAAATACTCAGGTATATATTTATATATCAATTTGACGCGAGTGTTGTAACTCGTTGCACAACTCAGGTGAATGGTCAGACCATTAAATGTCACTTCAGATTCATACACTGCTATTTTTAGGGTTCCGTAATCGTATATCGTTGCGAGAAACCTAATGTTATATTTACATTTGATATTTCAAGTGTTTTACAACATTTTTACAAACTAACTGATTTCGAAAATTAAGTTGTTAGAATAAATTATTGAATAGAGAGAATTAACTTTTTATGAGTGTATTCATTCAGAACAATTTAGGAGTGTTAATTACTTTTTTTATATCATAGGAGGCAAACGAACAGGTGGGTCACCTAATGTTAAGTGATCACCACCGTCCATAGACACAAGCAACATTAGGGGTGTCGGAAGTGCGTTGCCAACCTGTATTTGGGTAGAATGGGGAAGAAAAATGGTGAGAGGTAGTGGAAAGGAAGAGGGAAGTAGGCCTCCGACGCCCTCACTGTCCGATCGAAACGCAACAATGCAAGCACTGTTACTTCACGTCAGTTTTCTATGTATGTAATTGTTATTTTAAATAGGACTTAATTTTGTTTTATTATTGTATAAATATTAGCATATTTTTTATTGTTTTTTTTATCAACTAAGCATTTAATTAACAAGAATATAAATAACGGTTTTATGATATTTATTAATATTGTGAGATTAAGAATTGTTTTTGAATGCGTTAAACTCTGTAAAAAAATCATTCTGCTTTTTATAGCTCATATATTAAGGAACGTTATATGTTATTTAATATCACGCTATGATTCACAAGAGCGGAAAAAACAACATAAATGTTGTAGGCTAAAATGTATGGTAAACAAAAATAAACTAATGGTGTGGGACGGGCTCGCCTCATACCGCCGCGCTTTGTATCAACAGCTTTAGATCGCTTAACCGCCCGATAAACACCGAGAAGGGCCGAACTGTGAATGCCCATTATTAAACGCGAGTGTAACATACATATATTACTATATTATAAAACAGTACGAAACCTCTACTGACCTGAAATAATACGTGTAGATGATGCATGCTTTTACAATAAAAGGTATAGAAGCATTAGGTAATATACAAGGTAAAGAGGAGACAATTGGCAGAGTTATCTGTAGACGGTTACGTGTTCCAACAGTTCATCAAAATGTATTATGTAATGTTAAAATGTCAAGCATTTCGAGGCTTCGGTTAGTGTGGAATTTGAAGTCTTCTTTGTTTATTGCATCAGTATTTTATTTAAAACCCAAATACGCATATAGAGTTTGTCACCGCTAATTTTTTCGCGTAAAATTACGGTCCGCCTGTATTAATAGTTTTTTGTCGCTTAGTGAACTCTCTGACCTACATTTGCTATTATAATTGCTTCGCTTCTAAGAATCTTAGCATTATGAAATATAAGCCTATAATATTTCTGAATTTTTGTTGTTATTTTTAATTATTGCTATATTTTTTAACATGTTGTGCCCAACATTAATAGGAAAACAAATTTAGTCCTGTAAGCTATTGTTATTAATATACCTTTTGTGTAATTTGTTTTCAGTTGTTGAGCCTGTAAATAAATAAATAAATAATAGGCTTTAAAATGTAACGATTTTTTTCTGAATTTAACGGTTACTTCCAGAGATTAGAAAATTAAAAACGAGTCAGTCTTAATTTCTTAATTTTTATAATTCGTACATTGAAATTATTAACATTAGGCTGCTTTTCATATCTATTAGCACTCCTAGCAATAATTATATACATTTTATTAATTAACCAAACGTATTGTGGGGTGCACAAGTTTTGTACAAAATATCAATTTAGCATGTACACAGGCCGCTGTACTATGCCTCGCTAGTCTGATGCGAACACAATACGTCACGAGCGTGTCGAGGTCGTCGGTGATACGAACTCATAAGATTCTTCCTTAGAATCACTAAACGCGGCTAAAAAAGTTTTCACCTCAAAAATACCAGTACGGATTACAAGTGTAGGTGTCAGGTGATGAATAGTTATGGTTAGGATAATACCAGTACATTTTATTGGACGAGATATTTCTACAGGTGAACTATATTCAGAGTTATTGATTGGTGTTGCCATAGAAAGCGTGTACTTAACGCTAATCCGATCCCTTGCCGCCTCAACAATTACGGTCTGTCGGTACACCGTGGGGTTTTAGTCCGTGGGTCTCGGACATGTATCCATAAGGGATTTACCCACGTTAAAAAAAAAGACATCAATTATTACTTCTGGCCTATTTGGTTGGTTAAGAATTGGTAATCTATTTTAAATACAGTTGTAATTTGGATCCTAAGTCTAATAACTTGAAAATTCAACCGTTGAAATGGTGGTCATAGTACAGTATATCATGGCTTGAAGCATTGCGGCCGCTTTAAAACACTGTTCTTAGTATTTCACTCCGTTGCTATCGGTTTCTAGATCAGTTATTATATATAAAGTTGCTTAGAGATATTCACCTATATATTTACAATAAATCATGTCCCTGTTAACTGCTTAAAAAGACTTGAATACATGTTTAATTTCAAAATAAGTTTAATCTGATTTTAGCCGTTCCTAATATTTAATGTTATTTTCAAGACCTTAAAATATGAAGATCATAAAGAATATCAAAAACAATCTGAATAGCAACATTTGGACTTCCTTCTTGATGTATAAAACTGAAAATCTTAAAAAAAATAAAAATATATGAACAATTACATAGTCTCACTAGTTTCTGCCCGCGGTTATCTTGTGTTAACTAACATCAGGTAAAATTGTGATTAAATACTACAACCTATAAAGTATTAAAAAAGGTTATTTTACTGTATATTGTATCAATAGCAGGAACTTTAAGAGTTAGATCACAGTACACCTAACAGACAGTAGGGAAACTCCCTATAAACGCTCGCACCGGCACACTCACACAAACGTGCGACCCCTAGGCGAACCTCGAGGTGCTGTCCATAGAATTTCATTCAAATCCTCTCGTCGATGCGCGTGTTTGTGTGAGTGTGCCGTTTTCGAGCGTTTGTTCGTAGTTTCCGTACTGTCTCTCATATTTGTACTGTGGTTAGGTATCGTCGTTTCACAAAAAAATACCACAAAAACAAGTGACATACCATGAAGGTATATAATTAAAAGTTTCCATTCCCAACACAGTTATGCTTTGTAAGTTGGATATCATGAGTCGTCATTTTTTATTATTTATATCCATTTATATTTGTAAAGTGGGACGACGAATGGATTTAACGAAAATTACTCTCATATCAGTCGGCTGTATAGAATTTATTGTGATATTTTATAATAATTATATATTCTCTTTATATTGAGGTCTCTTACGGTCCAATTAATCAACGCTTACCGCTTTATTAAATACTAGCCTCTGCTCGCGACTTCGTTCGTGTGGAATAGATACCTTAGGCTAACGCTAATACGCAGCGGAAGCTCTCAAAAGGAATAAACCCCGATTTTTAAACATTATTCATTAGTGCTCCGCTCCTATTGGTCTTACTGTGATGATATTATAACCAACCTCGATAAATGAGCTATATAACATTGAAATAATTTTTGAAATCGGACCAGTAGTTCCTGAGATTACCTCCTACAACCTCACAACGTCACAAACTCACAAACTTGACCTCTTTTTAATATTAGTATAGAAGATAGTATAATGCATATTTTTTGTTTCTTCGTTCTGTTAATTATCTACTTAGAAAATTAAATTATCATCTAGCCTATACAGTGGTGATAAATTTGTAGCGCTCTACAAAATATAGTGCGTTCGGAATCGAGCGATTGAGATGGAACGCTTGGATGTGTCTTACACAGAAGCTAATTGAAAGAATTTGATTAAATCTCGTATCGTCCTTATAATTTCATCATTCTTATTGTGTTCTCCTTAGTGTTAATTACTTTTTGCCCAGCCAGCTGCATATAATAGCTTTCTTCCGTATTACTGAATAAAAGAAATGTTATATTGACGTCTTCAATTATACCACTTCAAACGTTCCAAATAAATAAATTTTATAAATACAAATGCGAATAAATTCGCAAGTATAGCTAATTGTAAATAAATAAATTTAATGTCTATAAGCATACTTTGATTAATTACTAGACAAATTAATTTTAGGATAGAGAATTGTAAGTTATTGTCGTTTACTAATAGAATTTCTTGTTATCAAAATCGTTTACCTCGATTTAAATTAATTCAGTTGATTTACATAAGGTTTCATGCGGACGGAGTCGCGAGCACAGCTAGTTCTTTATAAATTTACCTAATTAAATGTGCATTGCAAGTGTTTGTTAGAAAAAGGAGCTCAGTATATAAATAAAATACTTAAAGAGAGCGATCGGCAACAGAGGTACTGCCACGGTACTCATTCGTGGTCCCTCTTTTTTATTTGGAGCATCATACATAAAAGCGTTTTTATAATTAATCTCTTCCTACTAGCTCATAATAGAACTAAACGTATAGAAAAAATATGTATAATTATCTTAAGGTTTTACAAAACATACATTACTGTACATGCAGTGTCGTATGACTTTAGATTGCGTCCCACATTCGAGCAAGTTCATTGCGGTTTTTAATAGGCGTTTGCGGTTTTAGTTGTAAAGGTCGAGAGAAGTTTCTAGAAGATTTTGAGTACAAAATACACATAGAATGAAAATAAAGTTTTTTTAGGTTCAACTACGCTAAAACTACTAAATGTATTTGCATAGAAATATGAAAATTGTATTTGAAATTTTGTAAGTAGCTTCAGGCTATTTATTTTTTGGTTTCCATTAACTTTTTACCAGTTACTTTAAATTAAAAAAAATGTTGGATATAGAGCGAAGCAAGTACCGTTTAGTTAGTATTTATTATATGTGTATATTGTCTAGTACTTAATTAGAAGGAACCTTGGTTAAGGTTTTTCGTTAAAGAAAACATTGTGATGGAATAGCTCCTTTTCCTTTTTTTTTCTCGAACTAGTAATAGTTTCACCAGACTACAAATGGAATAGCATTGTAGTAGTATTTTTTTAATAATCGCCTGGGTAGCTGTTGAAAATCATGGATGTATTACCGGCCTAGTAACATAGTCTACGCTTCTAACATCCGGAATATGAACAATAAATAAATCCTATAAGTTACGTACGTTACTTTTATCGGTAGTCTTATGTAGGACAGAACCAGTAATCCTATATGGGAGCTTATCAGTAATTATATTTAGACTATTATCAGTAGTATTATGAATAACTAAGGGAAGATAGAATAGTTCAACATCTTTTCAGTTTGTCAACCGATATTCTTTATCTTTTTGTCTAATAGTAATGGCCGAGGCTTCGTGTAATTAATAAAAAAATTGGAAACAGTTTTTCTTTGACACGTCACCAAGGAGTCACCTTAATTATAACTCTTCCTTCGTTATGCTTTACACTTCTTACAATCTATAATACTGGTACAATATCTTTTTTATCACTTGGTACACATATATGTTCCAACAACTCATATATGTATGAATAGTTAGCTTAGGTCAGCTCAGATAGTTCGCAAATTGCACATATCAGGCAACAGCCTAAGCCGAGGTGTGCCGTGCACCCTTGATCTAGTTGTCAAATAACATCGGTTGAATGCCCTAAGCGCTCGCCTTAGTAGTCCGGTGAAGCTGTTAAGACCTTGCTGGGTCAACAGCGTAGTCATTTCGAGAAATAAAAACTCACTTAAAAAAAACCAAATATAAATACCTAAAAACCTAATACTATAAAAATATATAAATAAATACATTAAAAACCTATGCTATTCTAATATGGTTGTATTTCTACTACTCAAAGATATGTAGTTTACATAAATTATTACTGTAGTTTCTTCAAGCGTTTTTATACAATCACGACATAGTGCCTACACTGTGTCTGATTGTAAAAACAGATAACCATCGGATACTACTACTATGACGTGTACACTTAACATATGAGGGTCGCATTTCAGTCGAACGCAATTGGTGACTTCTATACATTAACATATGTACCGGAATTTAATTTCTTCGGTCTACGAGTTATTAATCCGATTAGGTCGTTTTTCTCACATAAACTAACAAAGCAGTCCCTCAAGGTGAACTAAATAAAGATAATTGAATCCGTTTCGACAAAAACTTATCAAAATGATTTCACTTTTACAGATCGTGAGTTGAGAACACGACCAACCTCTTTGGATCTGTTTTATTTCGTTAAGTAATCGAATTACTTTTTAAAAGTGTTATAAGAAAAAAGAAATGCGAGATTAAACCTTTTTGGAATGTCGACACTATGCTTTATCCGTTGGCGCCGTTGAGCTATTGATCGGTCGATAAAAAACAGAAGTAACAAGTTCATCAACTGTAAAGACAGACTCAACTGTGGCTGATCCGAGTGAACTATAATCCGAGTGTATTATTAGTAGGAAATTAAAAGCATAAAGGTACATGATCTAGCTAATCTTCTAAAAATGATATCTGTCAAGATATACATTGATAATTCAAGGTCAGTGGTAGAGCCACTCTGAAGCCATTACTGGTCTCAGCTTGAATGAGTCGGCTCATCCGGGGTAGTACCACCTTCTCATAGAAAACCGACGTAAGATAGCAGTGCTTGCATTGTTGTGTTTCGTTTAGTCATTGAGAGCGCCGGGGCCCATGTCCCCGTCTCTCCGTTCCTTTGCCCCTCCCCCAAACACAGGCTGGCAACGCACTTGCGACTCCCTTTGCGTTGCTAGTGTCTTAGGACGGTGGTGATCACTTAACATCAGGTGACCCACCTGATCGTTTGCCTCCTTTGACATAAAAAAAATGTAAGGTAAAAATATCCTGTTTCTGTAGCCCTGACCATGTCTATACAAAGTTTCATAACGATCGATTGAGTAGTCGTGACATGGAAGCATACAAACAAACATACTCACTTTCTCCTTCATAATAATAGTAACTACTAATAAGCATATTTTAGCATTATTCGACAGTTTTAACGATATTTGAAATATAGTCATTGAAGTATTAGCTACATCTATTAAAAAAGAAAAAAAACTTTAAAAAATTGTACTACCAGAAGTACAACCAATTCTTAAAATCCCACCAAACAGGTAATCACACCTTAAAGTCGTAATTAACTATTTTACAATATTCAAATTATTAAAAGTGGAACAAAGTATCTTGAGCCATCCGATACGCGTGTGGCATTACTTACAGCGAATAAATATACAATTATTAATCGACAGTGAAAAGCGTCGTCACAGTTCGTCAAATAATCGGTTTCCTCTTCTTATTTAATTATTTATTTAATATTTAATTAAACCCTTTTTACCCTGGCAATGTATCACACATTATGGCCAGCCTTCGGTATCACTCAGTTTTTGATATTGTATCCAAAAGCTTCGCACGCTTCCATATCCCCAAGTCAATTATAGTACCAAATTCGCTATGTATTCTAATAGTAAGTGGATTGCACTTTTAGCCTATTTGATTTGCATACGTAACTTGTGATTCTATCCAGCCTGTTTATACGGTAAATCCACTGCAGTGTCTTTATTTCGGCAACTGAATAGTATGAACGTTTTTTCAGTTCACGGCTCACTTTTAGTTTTTTTTTTATATATTTCTTCAATAGTTGGCATAATTTTTTACTCATTTCATATACATTTCTAGTTTATCCAAATTCCAACAGCAGTATGGACTCCTTTTAATACATCAATAATTATTTTTAAAATAAAAAAAGAACGACTGAAAAAATATGAATTTTCATCGAAAGTGTTGTCAGAGTGGGTTATCTCTGAATTTAAAATTGTCAGATTAAGAGACATACTTATTGACTGAAAGGCAAAACCCGTAAACCAGTTATATATATGATTTTTTTCTCGAAATGACTACGCTATTGACCCATCAAGGTACTTAACAGCTTCACCGGACTACCTATATATATGATAATGCTCTCACTGTATTGTTGATGATCGCAATGACGAGATATGTAATGCATTAAGTTATTATGTCCCATTGAGAACTAAATTAATGTTAATAATTACACTTTTTTTTTCCCCAACTAACTACTCTATTGTCCTAGGAAGGTCTTAACAGCTTCACCGGACTACAAAATAATTACATGCTTCGTATTTATTAGTACTTTTGTAATAAAAATTTTAGCATTATATTTGGAAAATAATTTTATCCTTTGCATTATATAATTTGAGGTTATTAATAAGAATACATTTTAATTTTCAATTAAGCGGTCTTTAAATTTTACAATTCCAAATAAAATTAGTAGTGAAAGTAACTAACTATCAGAAGCAAAAATAATTAGAAAGCTGCTCGCTATATCACGTTGTATGGAAATGTTTATTCGTTAACCAAGGTATTGGCTACTCCTTTGGCTATGAAGTTTATCGACAAAACTATTTTCGAGTTCCTTAAGGATGTTACACACACTGAAATCTCAAGTTCCTAGCATTTAACTCGAAACATCATAGGTAAGAAGCTTTTGATAAGGCAGTATACCATTTGTAGTCCTTTGTTTCGGCAGCCCTGAACTGTAAAAGAGGTCGGCGTCAAAGTACTTAAATTCCCAACGCCATAAACATAAAGCACCCGCTAAGGCACCATACTTGCGCCATTCGAAGTCCTCTGTTTCGTTAACCTTCAACAGAAAATGAGGTCACTGTCAAAGTATTGATGCACGTGGTCTTTAATACAAAGTTTAGACCTACCTTAAACGGAATTAGTTTACAATAATTACACAACTCCAAGATTTATTTACATAGTTTCTCAGATATACGTTAATATTAAAAAGCTATATCTTACGGTAATAAAATACAGCAGTAACTTAAGATATATTTACCAATATTTGTTGCATTTTACGCTGCAACTCGGGCCACACCCGCCCCCGTATCGAAACCTGCACCTTACTAGGTCACCCGGCTCGGCGTCAAGCGATGCGCATACGGATGTCGATGGTCGACAAATGTGTCGATAAAGCGCTTAGGACTAACGCTTTAGGTCGTCACAGATTTTTTTATTACATACCAGTTTGTTAATTAGGGCAAGGTGAACATTTCTGTAATAAGAAGCGATCGTTTAGTATAAAACACTCTAAAATCAAACCGAGAGAGGCCGCTGCAGCACTGTAGTGTTGATATAATCTATAATTTGGCATTGAACACTATCTGTATCCTATTAATATTGTAAATGAGTGAGGTAGCAAAGATATGTGGATGTTTTCATATAAAAATTTTGAACGAATTTTATTAAACATTCTTAATTGGTGCTCCGCTCCCACTGGTCTTAGCATGATGAACAACTTTCCTCGATAAATGAGCTATCTAACACTGAAGGAATTTTTCAAAGCGGATCAGTAGTTCCTGATATTAGTGCGTTCAACCAAATTTGTTAAAGATAACTACTCTCCTTTCGTACTTAAGCCGTCATTCAAATTACATTAACTTATGATAGAGTTGACCTTTTTTTCTTTGAAATGACCCTTCCACTTTCTTGTGTAAGCGTGTATGGTGGTGATATGTGTAATGTTGTTGCTGTGATGTAAGATTTTGTGTCAGTGTATCGCGCGAGCAGCGCATTCAAGGACTCCACGCCAAGGGAACGGACCTAGGCTTGAGCCGCTATCGAGGGGGGCATAATTTGGTGTACGGGAGCGAAATTTACCTCCAGACCACGGCGGCGTGGTCTGTGGTTTAGAGAGACAGGCTAGTACTGATCATTCGATGCCGTTATTTTATCAGGAGTTTTATAAAGTTAACCGCTTTTAATAAAACAAAGATTAAGTTACTTAAGAATATATGCTTTATGATTTGACGTTTTATTGTGAACCAAGTACTTTAGCAGTTATGCGTGTTAATACAAACAGACAGACATTTATACAAATGATTGAAATGTATTTCATTGCTTAATCATAGACACCTGCAATATTTTTTTACACGAAAATCAACAAGTACAGAGATGTTAGATTTTTTTTTTCGAAATGACTACGTTTTTGACCCAGAAAGGTCTTAACAGCTTCACAGGACTACTAAAGCGAGCGATTAAGGCACTCAGCCGATTTTATTTTGGCAACCAGCTCAAGGGTGCACGGCACAACTCGGCTTGGCTGTTGCCTGTAGTATCCAAAATAGCAACCTATCTTAGCTAACCTAGCTAACTATTCATATATGTATGAGTTGTTGAAACGTACATGTGTACCAAGCATATACGCCTCAACAACTCCTCCATATATATATATTATCAGAAAATTGAGAGTTTTTCAGTTCGATAAGGGAAAAAAAAGTAAACCCTTCCACTTTCATGTGTAAGCGTGTAGGCGTGCACGTGTGTGGGGATGATCGTGTAGTGTTGTAGCAGTGATGTATATTTGTGTGTCACCGTATCGCGGAAGCAACGCACTCAAGGGCTCCCTACCGAGGGATCGAACCTAGGCTTGAGCCGCTGCCGTGGGAGGCCTAATCGGGTACGTTACATTTACATTTTTATTATTTGTATAGATAAGATGTGCTAAGATTTGTTCAAATCCTATTGACAGTTTCTAAGATAAATGCATTCAAGTAATCGCATGAGTATAATAATATTAGCTAAGTTCTACAACAAATATTAGTTTTTTGTTTTTATGTGAACTAGAATTTATCTTACAAATACATTTATTATAAGTTTTTTAAGTGTTACATTTTTTTTTATATCATAGGAGGCAAACGAACAGATGGGTTGCCAGCCTGTGTTTGGGAGGTATAAGTAACAGTGCTTGCATTGTTGCGTTTCGTTCGGTCAGTGAGAGAACTGGAGGTCCACTTTCCCATCCCTTCCTTCTCTCTCCCCTCCCTTCATCCCCCCTTCAAATACAGGCTAACAACACACTTACGACTCCCTTGATGTTGGTAGCGTCTATTGGCCTCTTATGATATTGAAAAAAACATATATATCTCTGATATTTCACCTATAACTCTGGAACAATACTTGTATTCGGTACGAAAGGTATTCTGCGTCCTTTTTTGTACCCCAGATAACGTGTATGAAAAATGTTTGATGATTAGTTAACGCGTGACAGCGTGAAGCGTAAACATTCGCATTTGTTGGATAGGATTTATAAACGCCCTCGTACTTTCACTCTTTCAGAATAACCAATACAAATTAAAATAATTTTAATTACTCCCTAAACTTCGCAATACTAATAGACAGATGAAATAAGGCGTATAATACAGTCACGATTGACGTCCGAGCGAACATACACAGTTGGGCAAGAGTTCTTTACACGGCGTGAAACACGAAACAGAATTACACGCGTAATGTATTTGATTGTTTTGTAAATCTTGAATTGGTCTGTCCTTATAACAGTGTTGTTACCGTGTCTAAAGTGTTTTTGTTGATAAAATTACATTTAGTCGGTGAATCACGTCATAAAAATTGAAAACAAAATATTCTGTGATTTATTTGTTTCTACACTTCACAGTTTGTATTTTATATTTTAACAACGATCATACAAGAATTAAAATGTGACAATATTGTAAAAAGACTCTATTTCAACGGGGATAAATGGTGATCTATAAAGTATGTCCTTTACGGACGGAGTAGGCGAAAGTACAACAAAATGTTATATCGTTTAACAAGGTGGGAGTACAAGTCATAAGCTCCGTACCGTAAATCATATAAATCCAATAATATATAATTTTAACCGCAAAAAAAAAAGTGAATTACTAATTATTCAGAACGATAAATTCTGAATATATGACGTTATATCAAGAAAGGAGTTCACATATATATAATCACGACACTTGAATGACGAAATGTTCCAAACATCAAGTGATTCGTGTGACGTAATATATAGATGACCTCTGTTAGTTAATATGTATTAAATTTAAAATAAAATAGGTACTAGCTGATACGCAACCGCTATTTAGACAAAAAAAAAATTGCAAATGGTTAATCAGATCCAAAATATAAAAAAACATCTACGAAAAATTCCACATCGAATGGCCAACGGCCCATGCCAATACGTTCAGTCGTTTTGACATCATTGAGCCTCAAAAGAAACTATATTTTCATTATATTTATACACCTCGGATTAAAATCCGTTTGTATATAAAACGCAAGTAACTAAATCTATTGCCCGAAGCGCTGGGCTTCGAAGCCACAGTTTTACGGCAAATTCTATCAAGGTACGAAACAAAAAGTTTGCAACGTGTGCCGTAACGGGAAGCTGTCGAACAATCTCCCGGCCAGTGTGTTCCCTCTTTCCTATAACATGGGGTCATTCAGCGTAACGCCTAAGAGACATTTACGCAGGCCGACATGTGACAGCGGTGACTAGCAATCGATAGTTCATCCATTGGTGGTAGCCGTTGTTTTTGGATTATTCTGTGCTTACCACCAGACAGTGCAGTCACTTTCTCATGCTATAATAAAAATATGACAAGAAATATTCATCATTTTTTATATTAAGCGTTTACGGTGTTATTACAAAAAACGTTAAATACGTATTGAATACTTGCTTTAAAAAGGTTACGTTTTAAATACACCGTGCTCGCTGAATGGTCGCCATCTTGCTTTTATGTCTCGCTTTGGTTAGGATAGGTTAAACTTGCGAAAAAAGGATAACGCGGACTTGACTCGGGTGAGCGCGGTGCATTTAGTACGAAACCATTTTAAAGCAAGTATTTAATACGTATTTAACTTCTTTGTAATAATACCGTTAAAATCCCAGCTACAACATCATTCTGATTTACGCTTAAACCAACCGAAAAATTAGAAAGTAGATAACATTGGTTATTAAAAAACGCATCAACACACACACCGTAACATCTATACAACACACACACACACGTATACAAACGTTTGACCTTTCGTTTGAGATTGTGAAAGTGACCAGTGCTTTGATAATAAGAATTTTTAGAATAGAATTAACATTATATTTCTATCAGGATACCTCTTAGAAAAAAGCAAAGTTCAGTGCAATTCGTATCACAAAGTTGTTCGTATAAGTTTTAATTCCTTGTGATCTTATTGCATAGCTTATAATATGTCGTAACATATATAATTCTGTGTGTATATATTTCGACGGATTTAACTTTATATTATTTATAAAACCAAATACACTATAGACTTCTTACTTTATTGCGGCCAGTGAGCGGTAAGCGTGAAATATTTATACAATTATCCTAAAATAAGAGTCATTGTTTTTTGTTTGTGTGAACACGTTATCACTAGCGGATATATATATGTATATATACATATATATATATACTGTAGATTATTATAGGCTGTATAATATTTCCTTACGACCCTCGGGAACATAGTAGTGAAAATATAAAGTGTAGATCAGAAAGCACACTAAGGGGGAACTTGAGGGCGAGGAGCATAGGCGTATATGTCGCATAGTAGTTATAATTGTATTTTTTTTATAAATAATGATAAAAGGGTGTCTTGTAAAGATACACGATAAAAGTGAAACTTTTATATAACAGGGAAACATTGTAATTATTCCTAAATTACTCTTGAACGGTATGTTCATTGTTCGCCACACCGCCTGACACGTAGTACACGTAACCACAGGCAACGAGAAAGAAAGAAAGCGAGAAGAGAGTATGTCTCACTGTTCTCGAATACTCGAAGGCAAGCAAGACACAGCTCCCACTCTATCCGACTCAGTGTTTAACCCCACCATTTTTCGTCACAAAAAAGTTTGCGGATTAAAATTTTAAAGCCCTTCCAAAAGAATTTAAACTTCGAAAATTAAAGTTATTACCACTATTCAAGTGTTTTTTAGGTTCTGTTAATTATTTAAATTATTACAAATTGGTGAATAGCGTGTAAACTTAAAAATGGCATTATAGTAAGGTGACAATAACCGAATGTTATGCGCGTGCGCGTAACAATGCATACATAATATTATCTCACAATAGGGCACCAATATCTGTGACAAACATTTTGTCATGGTATTCTACCTGCTTGACAATTCAAGCCTCTATTGTGTTGTATGCTTTATAGATTACTATTTTTTGCTCGCGGTTTCGTCTGTCCACGACTGATCCAAACCAATACATTTTTAAGATTCATACCAACAAATGTAGACCGTATAATGCACTGGTCAACAGGCTTTTGGCAGCATAAGTCAAAAAGAAATACCGGATTTATTACTCAATTAAAAAAAAAACTTAATTAATAACTATTTTTGTAACGTAAAATTATAATTAAAAAAAATGGTAGATATTTTAAAAAATGATCCGCCATTTTGAGATTTCAGTATTAAAAATTAGAAAAAGGGTTAATGCAAATTTGATCTATCTCTCAGAGGTTGTCGATTGATCGGTTAAGTAGTTGCCTGAAAGCGTAATAGAAAAACTCTTACTCGTATTTATAACACTAGTAAGTAATAACTAGCTTCTGCCTGTGACTTCGTCTCGTAAAAGAATTAATGATACAATTTAACAGAAGTATCTTAGAGCCGATGTAAGGTTTGTAATTCGTTAGTGGTAAGTTCACTTTCATTTCAGTTTTACAACACTCGACGTTCATTAATACTGTGCTTTAATGTAGACGGGTAGAGAATTGACTATAATGTTTGTATTTTCCAGATAATTAAATCAAATATTAAGCACCTATTTTTTAAATTGATTTAGAACCAATTCTAAGTACCGAGTATCAAATACAAATATTGCTAACGAGTAACCAGTTACCCAGTATATATATTTTTTCAAACAGAATACGCTATTAACTTGGCAAGGTCTGAACAGCTTACTGGACTACAAACCCAGTGTAAATAAATAAAACAAATTGAACACTAATTAAAAGATAAAAATTAACCAGTTACACTAATTTTATATGACACTCAACATTTTCTCCACACATACACGCTTGTACTAAGAATTTTAATTAAGTCAATCGGGAAGTGCATGATTTAAGACAATTTCATAACAGTAACACAAAACATAATAATTTGTGTGTGAGTTCTCAACTAAAATTATCGAGGCCATGTAAAGGCCAAGAATTAGTTCAATTGCTCAATTCATACAGGAAGTTGTCAGTGCCTTTGCTTTTAAATATTGTGAACCGGTCGAACTCAACAAGTTTTCAAGTTATTAAGTTAACTTCAATATCGTTTTGTTGTGGTTTAAATATATAAACTACAAGTATATCTGTACTAATTTTACAAAAAGAGAAAGCGGATTTTGTATGTTTGTTTATGGAAGTAAACTCCAGAACCTTTGCATCGATTAAAAAGAATCCTTCACTATTTAAAAAATACACTACTCAAGATTGACATAGGTTTTATCTAATCTAATCTAATACCTTTAAATGAGTAATTCTTGTATATTTTAATATTTGTATATATTCAGGATCTCGGAAACGGTGTCATCTATTTCCGTGAAACTTAGTATGTAGGTAGTTTCGGGGACGATAAATCGATCTAGCTAAATTTTATTCGTAGAAAACTTTTTTAACTGAGTTTTCAGGCAGTGAAGAAATATAGCTAGAATATGAAGGTAAATTTGCCGGCGCTATCAAAACAAAAATAGTTCAGGTGGAAATCGGTTGCTTCGAAAATCCGTGTAACCTCAGTTCGATTCTGAGTGACAGCAGAAGAGATATATTTTTAATATTTTTGTTTTTGTTATTTTTTTTATTTTATTTTATATGGCAAACCGAATAGTTTATTTTTTTTATTTTAAAATATTTTTTAAAGAACCGAACTGGGCTCGGTCGCCCAGGTACTCATCTTAATACGAAAGTTATAGCAATAGTTATTAGCTAAGTCGAAAAAAGCGCGGTCTTTTCAGAGGTTGTATGGCGTGTGCCACGTTGTTAGTTAATTCTATAAGAATAAAATGTACGGCTCAGTTGTTCCTTTAAAAAAAACAGAGTGTATCGTAGAGATACAAGATAAAAGTGACACTTTTGCATTACACAGGGATAATCTAATAAAAAAAAATACAACAAAAAAGTTACTACTTGAGGTTGTTGAAGGCGTCGTAAGCGGTCCTCATCTGAACAATTTAAGTCCATTTACTTTTTTACTCTCTCGTACTTAGTCGCGTCGTCATTAAAATTAAAATAACTCTTGATAGAGTAAAACCGAATTTAATGCAACTAAGACTAAATGTTACTCGAGGATATGCTTTATGATTTTCTTGAAAAGGATTTATCATTAACATATTCGTCCTTTAGCAATGATACATGTTCAACCAGACATACTTTTCTAAAAATCATTGAAATGTATTTTATTATGTATATCCTAGACATCAGCAACAATTTTATTTACAAAAATCTAAAAAGTTTAAACATGTAACATCTACATTCTTATTATATGTATAGATAGATATAGATGGTGTTATTACAAAAAAGTTAAATACGTATTAAATACTTGCATTAAAAAGGTTTCGTACTAAATGCACGGCGCTCGCCCGACGCATGTTCGCGTTATCCTTTTTCCGCAAATCTAACCTAACCTAACCAAAGCGAGACAAAAGAGCAAGATGGCGAACATTCAGCGAGCGCGGTGTATTAAAAATGAAACCCTTTTAAAGCAACTATTCAATCAGTATTTAACTTTTTTGTAATAACACCGAGACAGTCTAATTTTATCTAACTAAAAACGATTCAATTCTAATTCTCAATCAATATTACAGACACACCGTTTTAGCTTAAAGGTGTCAAAATCGCGCCCCCGTTTGCTTACAAATGACATTTCTCTTTCTATAACCTGTGGTCTACAAGTTCATGCATTATTTATAGAGAAAGTAACATTTGTTTGAGAATCAAACGTTTGTTTCCGCATTGTTTAAACGCCATTTATGTTTAAAACGGAGAGTAATAAATTTCTTTCAACAAACGCGTGCTGGTTTTGTTTCTCAGACTTTTTAGGATTTTACTAGGTGTGAATTCTTTATTGACATTGAAAATTGTCTAAATTATATTTATTGTAACATATCCTTCTACTGCATATGAATGATGCGAATGTTAAGGTGGATGCGTTATGTAACTGGAATGGATAAGATTAAGAATTAGTATATCAGAGGAAGTTTGAAAATAGCACCAGTGACAGAGAAGTTGAGGAGTAACATCAATCAAATCAAATCTAATAATTAATTAATCTTAATCTTTTCATGTTACATATTTTTACAAAGTATAGTTTAGTTACAAAGTTTTTAGTGAATGCACAGAGAGGAGCGTCATTTCCAGACGTCACAATCGTTCACATACTGGTCCACCCTATAGTATAGCCTTTAGATATTAAAACCCGCTTGACATGGCTAAAATATATAAAATAATATATATACATCATATATATAATAAAATATATGAAATAGGTGAGCATCGTATGGGAATGTCATGAGGAGAGATGAAAACCATGTAACTAGAAAAGTGTTGAGTATGATAGTGGACGGATATACGGGTAGAGGAAGACCGAAATAGGTGGGGATGGATTGTGTGATAAATGATATTGCCGCAAAAGGTGTGAATACTTAGATGACATCTTACAGGAGAAAATGGAAAAAGAAAAAATGTTGTGCCGACCCTACTTAGGTGGGATAAGGGTGATGATGATGATGATCCTTCTACTGCTTATCTATATTTTAGAGTGTTAATCTAGTTTATGTAAGTTACTTTCGCTGCAAGAAATATTTCACGAATCACTGTTATTTATAACTAATTTTAACCGAGTTCGTCTGCGTGGAATAGTTATCTTCGGCTAGCGCTAACACGCCGCGAAAACTCTCAAAAGGAAAAAAAAAAAAACGATTTTGAAACATTCTTCATTGTTGCTCCGCTCCTATTGGTCTTAACGTGATGATGTATAGCTTATAGCCTTTCTCGATAAATGAGCTATCTAACACTGACTATTTTTTTAATCAGACCAGTAGTTCCTGAGATTAACGCGCTTGCCCAACCAAACTAACAATCCAGCTTTATATTAGTATAGGTATGGAATAAAATATAATTTATTAATTGTATCGCTCTGATATTTTTATGCGATAATATGTGTTATATGATAATTATGAATCTTTATTTTATATGATTTATATTTTTTTATAATTATATATTATATGAAAAATAATTATAAACACACACACGGTCGGAAGTCCGTATTATATGTAACAATTGTTTGTATTTATGTAAGCAGGTGCGATAAAAATATCGTTTGTGAAAACTTTCATTTTGTAGTAGATGGAAATTAATATAGAGATGATGTGAAATTAATCTAAAAATATAGCAGGTTATTATGTACCGTTTGTGAAATAGTGGTGATAAAAATAATTTAAGTTCTAATTTCATTTTCTACAGTACTGTTATGTATCTATGTATTATGGATGTAATATCTATACGAATACCTGTAAACGAGCAATTCTTTTATATTTTTTATATTTGTATATATTCAGGATCTCGGAGACGGCGTCATCTATTCTCGTGAAACTTAGTATGTAGGTAGTTTCGGGGACGATAAATCGATCTAACTAGATTTTATTAATAGAAAACTTTTAACTGAGTTTTCAGGTAATGAAAAAATATAGCTAGAATATAAAGGTAAATTTCGCTGCCGCTGTCAAAACAAAAGTAGCTCAGATGGAAATAAATCGGTTGCTTCAAAAATCCCTGTAACCTCAGTTCGAATCCGAGTGACAGCAGAAGAGATATATTTTTTTTTGTGAAAAAATGTTAATTTAATAAGGCAAACCCAACAGTTTATGGTTTTAAAAAATCGAGTTTGGCTCGGTCGCCCAGACACTTTATAATAAAATTGTAACAAGGCAAAATATGTACATTAAATATTTTTTGAATATTATTATCGGGGTAGAGACTCTATTATACTCGTATATATAGATGCCAATAATAATCCTATAACAATATTTATCTGTTTGTCCCTGTGAACACGTATCACTCCGAAAGTACGGAACTATTTTTCCATTTTGATGCACCAGGATAACGGACGAAAGTCAAAAATTTGTGGTTGATGAAATTCTTGACGAGCTGTGGTAAATTTTCTTTGCGCTATATATAGCAGACAGAATAGTTCAAAATGTAACCTATATTTCATCTCGATATGCTTCTTTTTAACATTACCGCCAATTTATGTAAGTTTGTTTTTATCTTAATTGGACTCGGTAGGCAATGCTGTGAACAGGTTCTAAGCTTTTAAAACATTTCTTACATACCAATTGGGTTCACGATTGGAAACGGTAGGTGTGGTTGCAATTGGGTTTTAAGTTTATAAAAAAAAATCACCTTTAAAAATACAATTGAATCCGGTTCCCTGTAGTTGGTTAATAATGTTTTTTTCCTCGAACTGACTATTCTATTGACTTAGCAAGGTCTTAACAGCTTCACTACTAAGGGGAGCGCTTAGGGTACGTAGCCGGTTTTATTTGACAACTAGCTCAAGGGTAAGCGGCACACCTCGGCTTGGGCTGTTGCCTGGTAAGTGCAATTGGCGACCTCTCTTTTTTTACATGGGGAAATCTCTTATGGATACGCCACCCCCAGGGGTAGAGGGTGGATTATGTTCGAGTAGCACGGACTAAGACCCCATGGTGTACGTCTGTCGCTATAGTTGGGGCGGCACGAGATCTCTATAAACTTCATCGTGCCGCCCCAGCAGTTGGCCCAGCAGCAAAAGCGCCGCCGCCGGGCCCTGTCTTGTTAGCAGATAGCCGTGTACAAACCGATCGTCTCTTCCGTCCGCCGTACCTGTGCAATGGTCCCCCAACCCGTTTTCCCTTGCCTGGTTACGGTGGGAGGAGGCAGTCAAACTGACGCCTGCTCGAGACGGCCATTTTGAGGATCTTGCTCACGGATCCGCCACCTCCTTCTGCGAGACGACTTCCTAGCAGACGGAGGCCATAGCATTCCACAAAACCACGCTGCCTAGCATGGCCGTAACCACGCTCAGCAGCGAGAGATCCTGTCCTACTGCCGCAGCCAACGCTACAGTACAGTACATTCCGATAGTGTGCTGCGCGGTGTCCGGGTTAACGCCGCACTGATATCAGGCAATTCGCGACCTATCTGAACTATTCTACTATACTAACTAGACCTATCTGAACCTAATTTAACTATTCATACATATAATTAATTAAAGTAGGCAGTTTGTGTAGTTAACATAAACGTAATAAAGTAAATTTTCAAAAAAAAGTATTAACCGACTTCAATATTGATCAGAGGCATAAAAATAAGGCACTAAAAACCGGAAAATAAATAGTTTATCAAATTAACCAAATTTAATGAAACATATGAATATGTGTGCTACCTAGAGATGTATTGGAAGTCGGTGCCAACCGAAGATCATATCATCTACATCTAGGTACAAAGGCACCGACTTCCAATGCATCTCTTGGTAGCACATATATTCATATGTTTCATTAAATTTGGTTAATTTGATAAACTATTTATTTTCCGGTTTTTAGTGCCTTATTTTTATGCCTCTGATCAATATTGAAGTCGGTTAATACTTTTTTTTGAAAATTTACTTTATTTTTCCATTTTTAGTGTACATAATTTTTTTTTTCTATAACATGTGGGTCACCTGATGGTAAGTGATCACCGTCGCCCATGGATACCTGCAACACGAGAGGAATCACAGATGCGTTGCCGGCCCTTAAGAATGGAGTAGACTTGTTTCTTGAAAGTTGTGTTACTTTGTCAGGGATCCCATAATCAGAACCTAACCAAACTCTCATCAAACTACCCTTGAAGAACACCCTTTACAATAAAAAAGGAATCATCGAAATTGGTTGGCATGATATTGAGTTATTCGTCTATTTATCGTATACACACCAAATGCAAATTTAACACTTATACGGTTTTGCACTGGATGCCGTTGACAGAACTAGACCAAAAAAAAATGGGACCACACGGGAAGCACTAGCTTTCAAATAAAAAAAGAATCATCAAAATCGGTTCAGCCAGTCCTAAGTTATGAGGTAACAAACATAAAAAAAAAAAAAAAAAAAAAAAAAAAAAAACATACAGACGAATTGATAACCTCCTCCTTTTTTTGAAGTCGGTTAAAAATCAAGTTAAATAAATTTTATTATCATAGAAGTGTCAGAACAATTTCAAGTCCGTATGTTTTCAAGTTCATTGGAACGATTAACAACTGTTCAATGACTGCATTAGTCTAGTGACCGCAAGAATAATTTGTTAAGAACGTAAAGTGAAAATTTCCTTGTATCTTGTACAACTTTCGCATTCATATTGTTCTATTTTACTTTGAATGCCCTTAAAAAGCGCAGTGAAATCAACCGGTAAATATCTCGGAACATGAAATTAAAATCATTTTTATTTTCTATTGTGTTAATAGTAGCTAAATTTAAAAAAAATTGGGAGCCGTCGCAGCACGCCTGGGAAATGTGAAACATCGAAATTATATTATACAGGTAATATGCATAAAAGTATAATATTTTACGACAGGAAATAAATATGGCATAGTTAAAATCAGGGATGTTATGGAGCTCCGTAACCGAAACTATCGGATATCCGAAAAAAATATATATCCGTAACCGTAACCGATACAAAAGTTTCGGATAATTTCGAATACGGGTGAAGTCCAAATAAAACATGTTTCGACAGGTTTTGTTTCGCCGCACTTGTACTCCATGTGAATCTTGTAGTAGGAACGATCGATATTAGAAAAACTTCGATGTTTATATCCATGTCAACATCGAGTCCAAAGCATTGTTGTACGACATATATCGATTGTAAAACATGTGTGGTTTTCGTAGTCCAGTGAAGTTGTTAAGACAAAGTAAGTAAACATTGACATATTCGGTAACTGATAAATTAAACAGTCAAATTAATTTTATAAAATTTGGTTTTATATATTTTTTGGAAAAAAAGTAAACAACTATCAGGTGATAAGGCCACAAAATTACTTTTTGTTAAATATAATCTTCCTTTGCTCAGTTTTAACTATTAGAACTATGATTAACAACTTTAAATATATTATGATAAACAACTTCAAATTTTGTTATAGGTATAGATAATTTCATTCCTCATAAAGATAATTAAAAATAAAAACTCTCGTTATGTTATCACACACACATATTTAATATGTTATACATAGGTTATATGTTAATATGTGCAATGTGTAAAGTTTATTTTTACTGTTAAATTTATCGCATTTTTTATCTTAGTACTTAGATAATACTTAAAATTGAGTAGATATATTAATTACTTGCCTAATATGACGGATTTATAATACCAAATGATAACTTAGAGTTAGATTAACCAAATTATTGCATAGCAATTGTGTTTATATTTTACTTCAATCTAATATCCGTAACCGAAACTATCTGAAACTAACGGATAGTCCGAAATAATTACATACCCGTAACCGTAACCGTAACCGATATAATTATATTCTTTTTTTTTCGAAATGACTACGCTATTGACCCAGAAAGGTCTTAACAGCTTCACCGGACTACTAAGGCGAGCGCTTGCGGCACTCAGCCGATTTTATTTGAGCAACTGGCTTAAGGGTACACTGCACACCTCGGCTCGAGCTATTGCCTGATACATGCAATTCGCGACCTATCTGAGCTGACCTAAGCTAACTATTCATACATATATGAGTTGTTGGAGCATATATTTGTACCAAGCATACATACCTCAACAACTCTTGTATATATTTCGTATCGGATAATTTTCCAAACTATTTCAGTTCGATAAGTGAAAGAAACACAACCCTTCTACTCTCATGTGTAAGCGTGTATGCGTGCACGTGCGTGGAGGTGATATGTGTAATGTTGTTGCAGTTATGTAAGATTTTGTGTCACTGTATCGCGCGAGCAGCGCACTCAAGTGCTCCACGCTGAGGGAACGGATCTAGGCTTGAGCCGCTGCCGACGGGGAGCCGCTGCTGAGGGGGATAATTATGTACCTATATCCGTATCCGTAACCGAAATATCATATCCATAACACCCCTAGTTAAAATTAAAAGATTAGTATTTTCTTCAAGAAGAAAATGACTATTTATCTAATAAACACGTATGTTCATTAAATACAAAAGTTCTAGATTGAAAATTGTATAGTGTGCCCACTTATGGCCCGGCGACGCATCACTACGCAAAAAAATCATATGCGAGCTTGTTCCGATACCAGATGTTACTTGTTTGAAGCAACTTATATTAGTTCTTTACCTATGAAATTGCCGTTTTGTATGAAAAAATTTAAACTAATTTTTTTCACGTATTAATTGAAGTAATCATCCATGCAATCAATGCATCTTTGCCAACGTAGTAGCAGTTTATTGATGCCCTTCTTAAAGAAATCAGCTGGACGGGAGGCAACAAATTCTTCAAAGGCGTTTTGTACTGCCTCCCGGGTATTGATTTTTTTCCCGCCAAGGAGTTATCCAAATTCTGGAAAAAGTAGTAGTCTGTAGGCGCAAGGTCTGGTGAGTAGAGCGGATGACGGCCAACGTCCAACCTCAGTTCTTGCAACTTGGAGACCGTCTGCTGTGCAGTATGAGGTCGCGCGTTGTCGTGCAGGAGCAGCGGAGACGAGCGACTGACCAATGCTGGTTGGAGATGTGCCAGTTTCTCCATCATTGTGTTCATTTCTTCTCAGTACATATCTGTAGTAATGCTCACCCCGTTTGATAAGAAGCTGTGATGAATCACACCGGGGCTAGACGACCAAACAGTGACCATCACTTTTCTAGGGGTAAGTTTTCGTTTAGGGCATTGTTTTGGTGCTGAACCAGGATCCAACCAACTTGCTGAGCGCTTGCGGTTATCAAACAGAATCCATTTTTCATGCGGTTCAAAATTCCTTCATTTGTTTGTCTGTTGAGCAGTGCAAGACACGTCTCGACTCGCACTTTGCGCTGGCGATCATTGAGTCCGTGGGGCACCTATTTGTCAAGCTTTTTTACTTTTTTGGACCAATAAGACTTATAAATGGCTTGATGTTCTCTATTCTTTTAACTATATACATTATAGCTGTTAGTTTTCCTAATAAATAAATAAATAAATATTGTTTTGACGCTAATGTCGAAAGCTGCTGCTAATTCAGCCGTAGATTGTGTATCATCAGCTTTCACAATCGCCTTTAATTCGTCATTGTCGGCCAAAGTCTTCGGACGACCGCGAGGTTTATTTTTCAGGTCGAAATTCCTAGAACGGAAGCGAGCAAACCAATAACAGGTGGTGCGTTGGTTTGTAGTGTTAGCTCCGTAAACGTCGTTGATGTTGCGTGCCGCTTGTGCCGCGTTGCTGCCACGATGGTACTCATATTCCATAATTACTCGTATTTTTAACGTATCCATAATGACAAAAAAGATTGAAATGCGATGAAAATGCAACACTATCAATAAACAAATGACTACTTTGTGAAAAAGAATTCCATGTTTTTATAATAAAATTAATTTGAAATTAGAATTCTTAGCCATAAAAAAATTATTTTGATTTGAAATGGCCAGTACAGAACGGCAATTTCATAGGTAAAGACCTATTATTTAAGTTCATTCGCAGAGCTTTCATTGAAGCGGTGCAAAGCATAATCTAGTGATACCTTAGACTTATTGTTTTTCTAAGTCTTCTAGCAACTGCATGTTAGAAATGATCTTTATTTTAGGCATAAGATGTGACTTTTTAACACCAAATGGAACTGTGGTTATTTATTAATCCAGGAATATAGAATCAAACAACTTATTGAAAGCTTGTTTAGGTACTAGTCGATTTAAGGTGTTTCGGTAGGCGTATTCTTTTAAATATCTTTACAGAAGAATCCGATGTGATTCATTCGTGTCTCACGCTACATTTGTGTTAAATATTATTGCGAATCGGTTCACAGATTTAATTATGGAAAGATAACAAATGGGCAAGTAACAGATACCGCCAAAATGTAAATGTAATAAACCGCCGTATATGGCTAAGAAATTTGTCCTCAAGTCGACCATTTGCGACCTCGCACGTAAATATTTTTATTCAATTATTAAATATAACACAAAATCATTATTTCATGGTTTATTACTGAACTATCTACATCGCCAGTTGGACATAACCTTGTGATTAATTGTATCCATTTTTGTCAATGAAACGTGTTCATGACGGTTATTTTATGCTATATTTATTTGCTTTAGGCCCTTTCGATATTTCCTGCTTCGGGAATTGTGTATGTACATAAGCTAACATTAATTTTAGTTCATTTTGTTGACAAACACACGTGATAAATCTCAATAAAGAGATGTAATAGAATAATATTTTTTTTACATCGACAACTTATTTAAATAGACGCCTATTAATTAGCGAGAAGATTCTGTGTATGTAATCACTACACGTCCGCTAGAGAATTTTAAATCTATTGTGACATATGTGATATGTAGTCTTAAATTATATTCACATTTATATATATATTCATTATCAATACTAAGCTTCACATTGATATTCGTCGTACCTTGACAATTGATAGTGTTATTTCAGTGCAACCTGTGAAAATATTGTCCAGTAAATATAGTCCCGATATATCCATGCCTTTGACTGAACTTCTTATCAGTATAGTATTATAAGCATTGAAAATGAAATATGGCAGATACTAAGAGAATAGTATCATTTTTATTTGAATGTGAATAAAGTAGTATTTTTGAGTGTCTTTGTTTTTCGAACTGAATACTTTTTTTTCTAAAACTGACTACGCTATTGACCCTGCCAGGTCTTAACACCTACACCGGACTACTATTGAACTGAATACGCTACCGACCTAGCAAGGTTTTAACAGCTTCATTAGACTCAATGAGATTGTGTTTTCATTTGCACACATTTTATATTAATCGTTTTGATCGATTTTAAAATATGAGACGACGTTAGTTATGTCTAAATTTAGCGAATGAAATAGGCTGTACAATATTTAATCATAATAAAACAGAGGAGGGATAGAAATCAGAATTTTTGTTTACCAACACTCAAATGAACGAGTCTTTAATTACCATTATTAAAAAAAAAAACAATGTTTTTTTACATTTGGAGTCTTTCCTTTATAGTTATTAATAATTTCACTTGTTAAATTGTTATTTCGACAGATTGTGTATAATAAAATGTGATAAATAATAAACATAATGGTAAGTCAAAATATATTTTGTCTTTAATTGTCTATTTAATTTTAAGGTTAATGATATGTTATTTTTTCGTACAATGTCCGATTTTGTTTTTCAACCCTAGGCCACATGCTTTCCTATCACACAGTTTCGAGTAACGTCTCGTAACGTTGAAATATGTAATACGATAATATTGCAGAATCGCGTGCTAGTTCCTAGAGAGCAGTCAGGCGTATAGTCTAGTCTCCGTCGTGGGAAAGAGTGCAATGGCCGGCACGCAACCACGCGGTGACAAAACTTTATATCTGTTTACTATAGCGCTGTGTTACCGTAGTGTAGGCAGTATTTTACATAGAAAGAAAGAAAAAAAACTATTTGAAGTAATAGAATTAATGCTTTTTTATAGAGTATATTTTTATGTTTTACTTTAACGCTATACGATAATATCAGCCTATATTAACTAACGTTATGGTCTTAAAATAAAACCTTAATCTCAATATCTTCCTATAAACAAAATGTAAATGTCTATTATTTGTTCGATTGAATCTGAGAAATGGCTTAATGTTTATTTTCTGATAGACGATTTTGTAGAGTATTAATTGGGTTAAATATTATTACGCTTTTCTTTAGAGGCTATAATGAAATGGTAAAATTGAAATAGTAAGGACAAAATTGTATTAAAAATAGATTGTCTTTAATTGTTCAAGATTAAACCATTACTTATCATGTAACAAGAATTGTTTTCTTGAGAAAACGAAGTCGAGGCCACAAACCAGTATATAACAAATATTGATATTATCAACATTTTTTTTTATTTGATGCGTTTGTCACTGTCGCCTTGGACGCTTGAAAAGGCATTACAGTCACATCAGCAATCGTTTCAGAAATGGTTTTCTTTAGTAAAATTATTTTTATATGTGTACGTAATTGAATAAAAAAGTAATTATATGCACATAGTATACTAAATGATAATAAATTAACTCGTAATTAACAGAAATATGCTACAGTAGTGAAAGAATGCGATAAAAAGAAATAAATTAATTATCGTTAAAAAAAAGGTGATTGTTATTTTCACTTAATGTAATCGATATAAGATGTTTTATACGTTTGTGATAAAATTCACGCAGAATGAATACGATACTCACCGACGAACTTCTGGGTGCGCCGGTGAAAGTGGATTCCACTTGTCGCGAGAGAAATTGCTGGCCCTTGTTTATCTTCCATTTTTATTTAATACACATGACAGTTTGTTAAGACTATAAATCTAGGGTGTATAAAAATCTACTATTTTTCATTTTACAACAGCACCCTCAATATATTCTTCACGATAATGCAAAAATAACCCTGATCCATTTCCTATATGATTTAAAAGATATTTTTTTTAACCTTTGTAATTTTGGAATTTATAAATGGGTTAAATGACCTATAAGGCTAGAACATATTTATGTAGGAAATAATACGCTGTACAAAAAAGGTCTTTTGTAACATTTTAATATATATTTATTCCTTCAGAAGGTACTCAAGGTTAAAGTTGAATTTATTACAAAATTTAATGTTTTTTTATTATTTTGCTAAATTTATTAATTATATTGCAAAGTATCGCTCTTCATATTGTTTCCAGTACTACTACTAGTTTTGTTTAAATTGACTTTCTCTACCTAGTCCATTAAGTTATCGTTATGCAATTAGTATAGGAATATGAAAGTGTCAATTGTACTATAGTGAGAGTAATTTTGTTTGGTTCATATTCAGGAGTTCTTTATATATGTACATTAAATTATCAAATACTCTAAAAGTACGTGTTTTGTATAAAAACACCATTGAAAGCACCATATTAGACCCCCTCGGCAGCGGCTCAATCCTAGGTCCGTTCCCTCGGCGTGGAGGTGCCCTTGAGTGCGTTGTGCGCAGTGACACAAAATATTATATCACTGCAACAACATTACACATATCACCTCTACACACGTGCACGCACACATGCCTACACATGAGAGTGGAACGGTTTTGTTTCTTTCCCTTATCGAACTGAAATAGTTTAGAAAATTATCCGATACGAAATATATACAAGAGTTGTTGAGGTATGTATGTTTGGTACACATATATGTTCCAACAAGTCATATATGTATGAATAGTTAGCTTAGGTCAGTTCAGATAGGTTGCAAATCGCACGTAACACCCAAGCCGAGCTGTGCCGTGCACCCTTGAGCTAGTTGTCAAATAAAATCGGCTGAGTGCCCTAAGCGCTCGGCTTAGTCGTCCGGTGAATCTGTTAAGACCTTGCTAGGTCAATAACGTAGTCAGTTCGAAAAAAACCTACCTATAATAAAAAAATAAGGATCCTCACTATATGTGAATGTTTGACTTTTTTGTATTCCTATATTCAAATCAACTATAATATAATAATTCTTCTAAAACATGTTAATGTATTGAAATAAGTTGGCGAATTTAATATTTTGCGTGTCATTTTAAAATGAGAATTCAAGGTTATAGATATCTTTAAAATAATTCATAAATATGATAAAAAAAATGTTAATTTCTAACATTAAAACAAGTAGGTCGCATAACAATATTTTCAATTTTTTAGCTGCCATTTCTACGAACGGTTTCACTTTTTGAACCGAAATATGTTTTTCTAATCACAATGTTCTTTTATTTTCAGGTAAACAAAATTGAATTTCGATGTACAAGCTCGAGACAGGTAATATCGTAATATCAAAATACATTGCTGCATGAAATAATAGATAGGAAATATAATCGCATGCGATACCGCAATGGATGGGTTCGATTTAAATTGTCGTTATTTTATGGAGTAAGTTGTAGCCAAATTGGAATCGATACAATCTAGGCTAATAAACACCGAAATACAAATTGTATTATTTTGTTATAGTGTTGGACTAAATTCTAATAGTTTCGGCTTTATTTTTTTAAGAATTCCGGTTAATTTTAACAGTAAAAATTTATTTTATTTTAAATTTTGCCATAGATAGATTTTTGCTCGTGGTCTTGTTCGCAAATTTTTATCGCTTTGTAAATTTGATAGTCATTTTTTTTATTATTTCATAGGAGGCATACGAACAGACGGGTCACCTGATGTTAAGTGATCACCGCCGTCCATAGACTCTTGCAACACCAGTGGAGTCGCAAGTGCGTTGCCAGCCTTTGTTTGGGGGAAAAGGTAAGGGGGGAGGAGGAGGGAGGGGTGAGGGAAGGGGGGCCTCCGGCGCTCTCACTGAACCAACGAAACGGAACAATGTAAGCACTTACTTCACGTCGGTTTTCTGTGAGAGGGTGGTACTACCCCGGGCCAGCTGTCCCATTCATGCTGAAACCAGTAATAGCTTCAACGTGGCTCTACCACTTACAAAACCATCGGAAGCGGTAGTTTTTGTTATAAAAGGAATCTTATGTCTTTTTTTATACCCTTGACAATATATACGCAACATTACATGACTTCAGTAGTAATAGTAACAGTATAATAAACAAACAGACAAATATATTTGAATGTATGATATTATTAAAGTATTTTTTTTACTACAATATCTACAAGGATGAAAAAGAAAACTGCATAAAACGAATTAGCTTCATAGTTGATATTCTTCTATGCATGCCTTTTTTTTCAAAGGTCCGTCGAGTTAGTCAATAAGTCTGTTCCGGCGGCAATAATTGAGAGTCCCTTCTAGATTAAGTGCTTTACCATCCTAAAATATCTCGTAATTTAAGATCAGCTGAGATTACCGTGTAACGTCATAGTTTTGGGGTGTAAGGGGTGTCAAATAACATCATAAGACTTGAGACACCCAAGCCAACCTCACCTGCACGTGGCGCAACCTGCTGAATAACGAACGAGGCAATGGCGAAAGCGGGGTGGTAGGGTTTTACAGCCCGACTGGGTCGCAACCACGATGTATATGGCGAAAAAGCCCGTAATAGTGATTCGCATCTGCGGGTTTCGTTTCGGGATCAGCCTGTGCATATCCAGCTTTTTGCAGGCCGGCATGATAGTGGTGACCGGCGATGGATAGTGTGTCAATCGGTGATCGCTATTACTTTGGATTGCACTGTGTTTACCATCAGACATAGTGCAGTCATTTTGCCGTGCTACAATAAAAAAAAGCATAACAAAAAAGCACTTTGTAAAGAAGCATTATTAGCATTAAAATTAAAAATCGTAAAGGACTTATAAAACGGTACGTGACATTTGATTTACCACAACGGAAAGCGGAGTGAGACGCACAGAGTACCTTATATGTGAGACGTTCGGCTAAAATCGCTTCGCTTCGGTTTTAAAGCGCTCTCTCTATGGCATCGTGCAGGGACTTCGATAGACAAGGATAACGCTATAGGAAACCGAACTTTGCCAACTATCCTAGTGTTTTACACGAAGTGCCATATTAAAAGCCGGGTAGTGCAAGTTACTATAAATGTATTGATAAGATTTTACGCTATATTATCTGTAACAGTATTTTAATTATAAGTATTTGTGTCATAGGAATCATAAATCAAAAATATTTTATTACATTAAGGACTTGAGAAGGCGCTTATGAATGTAAAACCTACCTCCGGAAAACAACTGTCATCCAGAAGAAAAGGCAAGAAATTCTATCTGGTTATCTTTTCATCAGACATAATTTTACAGAAATTTATAGTCTTTGGCGGACGCATAGTGATGTGTCATTTCCAGAAATCGCCATCGTTCACGCATGATCTATCCTATGACAGCCTTTAGACAGTAAAAATCGCTAGATATAGTGAACGTACAATCCGGGTAATCGGCGATATATAAATCGATAAAAAACAGGACCAACACTATCGTTTCGAAATCAACGCCTTATTACATTATTCAGTTGCGGTTTCTATGTTACTTATTATTTTATTTCCTATACCAATTACTCTCGTCTTCTGTGACTAAATTCGAGTTTGTTACAATTCGTTACATTGAAAGTTGTCGTCTGCATTGGACTATACTGTTACGAACATAGAATGTTTAGAATTACATTCTTGATTTAGAAAAATGATTTTTAGTGTTTTTAGTTTAACTAGTGGGCGCCCGGTGGTCGACATTCGACTATAGTTAATTAATTTTTTAAAGTTTGAACTTTATTAGGGTTCTTTTGTCAAAGGGTTTACTTCTATAATCAAAGGTTTTCATCATGGCTACTCAGTTATTTGCCATTTGCCATGATCTATAATTATATAAACATAAAAAAATCTATGTGTAAATGAAAATTGAAATTAATTATAAATTTGAAACAAAAACCACGTGGTAAAGCTCTCAAATTTTAAGCAAACATAACTTTACGAAAATAAAGAAATTTTGACATGACATGACACAATTTTCAATTAATTTTACACTACACCATAGGTGGGTGGTATTTCTGGGTGATATTGAATTAAATGTAGTCTGTTCATTATGAGAAATAGTGACATGCCCAGTATCATCGTTTGGAAACGTAATGGATGCACAATACAATCAAATGGTGAAACCAAGACAACGATGTTTTTGATACTACCATTAACTTTTGAAAATAAATTCTTTTTTTGTTGCTACATGAGGTTGAATTGCAACATTGTAACCGCGTAGGTCTAAGTCATGGATTACTTTTATGAACAAAATTCTTATTTTGATTATACATATTATTTGCCTAATTGTTTTATTAAATCATCATTTGAAGTGAGTTCACTATAAAAAATAATAAACATTACAATAATAGTTATATGTTATAATATCACTGTTGAAGGTAGGATGGAAAATGGAATTTAGAATGTTAGAGTTAAAAGATACATATAGTCGAGCATGGCAACCTCCTTCGCAACCATTTTTGAAGTCGTTATTGATTGCTGTCAAAATGGTTTTCTTATTTACATGTATGTATATGTTGTGTAAAATTCAAGCAGTAGTGTGAGTAGTGTACATTTTAATAAATTTAATCTACTTCTAACGCATTTTATATAAAATAAACAGCTTTCTGCACTTCTCCGCCATATAAACTCTAACTATGCCAAATTTCAAGTTCACTCCTTCACGGGAAATCGGTTAAAAAGGGGTACAAAAATTTTGCTTCACGTATTAATATATAGATAAATAAATCAAAATTGTACGTATCTCAATAGCCGTTACCAGCGACTTGATCTAGTAAATATAAATTGTTTTTTTTTTTTTTTATGAGAAGTGCACATCTGAATTATTTGTATTTTTATTTCAATTTTGTCTTTTTTTTCTCGAATTGATTACGCTATTGACCCAAC
The DNA here is from genome assembly GCA_014332785.1 of Antheraea mylitta. Lineage (NCBI taxonomy): Eukaryota > Metazoa > Arthropoda > Insecta > Lepidoptera > Saturniidae > Antheraea > Antheraea mylitta. The sequence goes on along the minus strand of JACEII010000059.1, from coordinate 103,177 downwards.
AAGGTTTTAACAGCTTCAATGGGCTACTCTTAACAGCTTCACAGGACTACTCTCAACATCTTCACCGGATTGCTTAATTTACAAGTACTAAAAAAAAGTGTTATTACAAAAAAGTGAATTAGGTATTGAATACTTGCTTTAAAAAGTTTACGTTTTAAATACGTCGCGTCAGCTGAATGTTCGTTATCTTGTTCTTTTGTCTCGTTTTGGCTAGGTTAGGTTAGACTTGCGAAAAAAGGATAACGCGAACTTACTTGGAGCGAGCGCGGTGCATTTAGTACGAAACTTTTTTAAAGCAAGTATTTAATACGTATTTAACCTTTTTGTAATAACACCGTATATGTTTGTGTATAGCGTAACCATCGCTATCTCATTACCCAATACGTATATCACTAACAGTGTACTATTTTTAACATACAATCGAAACCTAAACAAACCTGTGGCACAAAAAAGACTACAAAAAATCTAATAACCTTGCCCGTTGAATACAAAACAAGATGCGAGACAACCGTTCGATTGCTTTCACGGGCCTGGTGAAAGCAGTCGACCGTTTCGTCATTACATCTCGTCATTCTTCTCTGTGTCGTCACCGTCTTACGCATCGAGAGCCGGTAGCAATCTTAAGCATATTGTTGAATGGAATGCGTTCATGACAAACAACACGCAATCAATGTAATAGTTATTACCTGTAATAGACTTATAGAAGGTATGCGTGACTTTATTTATGTGAAAATGAAATGTCCCAAAAGTCTCTTAAGCACTGTAATATATTTCAGTAATTCAATGGTCCTCTACAACGGGGTAGATAAAGTAATTCTTTTTCTTTTCGAAATGTCTACGCTATTTACCCAGCAAGGTCTTAACAGCTTCACCGGACTACTAAGGCGAGCGCTTAAGGTACTTAGCCGATTTCATTATGGCAACCAGCTCAAGGGTGCACGGCATACCTCGGCTTGGCTGTTGCCTGTTGCATGCAAAATCGCGACCTATCTCAGCTAACCTAGCTAACTATTCATATGTGTATGAGTTGTTGAAACGTATATGTGTACCAAGCATACACGCCTCAACAACTTCTCCATATATTTATTATCGGAAAATTGAGAGTTTTTCAGTTCGATAAGGGAAAAAAGTAAACCCTTCCACTTTCATGTGTAAGGTGTAGGTGTAGGTGTAGGCGTGCACGTGTGTGGGGTGATCGTGTAGTGTTGTAGCAGTGATGTATATTTATGTGTCACCGTATCTCGCAAGCAACGCACTCAAGGGCTCGCTACCGAGGGATCGAACTTATAGGCTTGAGCCGCTGCCGTGGGAGGCCTAATCGGGTAAAGATAAAGTAATACGTGCCGAGCGGTGCTCTGTAAGCGACTGGCGAGCATTGCGCGCTAACTTAAATTCACGCCTGAAAATGCTGCTACAGCGTCTCTCGCCCATTGCTACAGACTAGTAGCCGCTCGCGTCTTCGCCTGCGATTAAATCTATGTATATATATATATATATCATAGGAGGCAAACAAACAGGTGCGTCACGTAACAAAAAGGAGTCGCAAGTGAATTGCCAGCGAGGGAAGAGATGAGCCTGGTAATGATGATATTACCTTTGTGTAATTCTAACAGTTTTCTCAGTGTCATATTCGTGTGAAATTTTAGCATCTGTAACCCACCGATATGAACTGCGCTTTGGTAGACGAAACAGTAAGACAAATACATCAGGTATTTAAATCACTACAACTTTAAACTCACGATTTCATTTTCTTGAAAATAGTTTTGCTATTTATTTTATGGGGATTTCTAATCTTAAATCTATATCTATCTATACATATAATAGGACTAATAGAATAACGTGTCTGTACTTTTTAGATATTCATGAAAAAAAAAAATTGCTGCAGGTGTCTAGGAATAAGTAATAGAATCATAATCGTTTTTAGAAATGTCTATCTATCCGTCTGTCTGTTTCTATGAACACGCATCGCTGCTAAAGTACTAGGTTCACAATGAAACCTCAATGAGAAAATCATAAAGCATATCCTCGAGCGTAATTTAGTTGTTGTTTCATTAAAATCAGTCCACTATATCAAAAGTTATTGTAATGTAAATGACGGCTCGAGTTAACTACGAGTAAAGTAGTAATTTTTAACTAATTTGGTTGAATGCGCTAATCTCAGGAGCTACTGGTCCGATATGAAAAGTTCTTTCAGAGTTATATAATCTATTTTATCAAGGACGGCTATAAGCTATATATCATTACGCTAAGACTAGTAGGAGCGAAGCACCAATGAAAAATATTTTAAAATGTTTTTTGTTTTTCCTTGTAAGAGCTTCTGCTGCGTATTAGCCTTAGCCTAAAGTAACTATTCCACGCGAACGAAGTCACGGGCAGAGGATAGTTACTTTGATAAATTTCTTTATATTACATAATCAAACAAACGAGTTTAGTACTTTCCTAAATGTGCATCTCCCATTTGTATTTAAGTCAGATGCGCAAGTTTCTTACGACCGGAGACTAGACCAGTTTATTAGATGTTTTTCGTATAAAAATCAGTAAATACATATTCAACTGGGTCGGATGATTTTATAGCTTACAATAATTAAAAACAGTTGCCAACGATTGGTTCAATGTCATTTACTTGATTGTATTTGCAACACCTGTAGTGATGGTTCATTCGAAAGCAAATACGATGATAATTAAGTGGTCCCAGTTTTTATAACAGTCGAAGTGCGATAATTGCGAATTCAGCGCTAGAAATGGTAATTAGTATGGAATGTAATAATTTGGTATTATTTCTGTTAAACGTATTTCCTTATGATGTTTTTTTTTTTTCATGCAAAGCTTTCTTTCCTTTGTGAATGCCTATTGTATTGTATACATTATTGTTGTATATCCTACATATCCTATTTCTAGTCTACACAAATATTCTGTATATATATGACTAGCATCTGCCAGCGACTTCGTTCGCGTGAAAAAGTTACTTTGCGCTAACGCTAACATGCAGCGGAACCTCTCAAGAGTTATAAAACCCCGATATTTAAACATTCTTCATTGGTGCTCCGCTCCTATTGTTCTTAGCGTGATAATATATAACCTATAGCAATTCTCGATAAATGAGCTATATAACATTGAAAGAATTTTTGAAATCAGACCAGTAGTTCCTGAGATTACCCCCTACAACGTCACAAACTCACAAACTTTACCTCTTTATAATATTAGTATAAATAAGAATGCATATTGAACGAGTTTGTACTTAATAGGTTTTCGTAAGTAAAAGTGTTGTAGATGTCTGGAAATAAGTAATTAACAATTCAATTATTTTTAGAAATGTCTGACTGTTTGTGTGTATGTTTGTACACGCATCACTGCTGAACGACTATGTTCACGATAAAACCTTAACAAGAAAATCATAAAACATATCTTCGAGTAACCGTTAGTTTATTTCATAAAAATCTATAGACTCTATCAAAAGTTTTGTATTGTAATTTGAATGATGGTGCGAGTTAAGAGCGAAATAAAAATAGGTAAAGACAATTAAACATAACAAAAACAGACAAAGTCGTGGGTATCATATATATTAAACTGGGCAGATCAGAAAACTGCAAGAAATTTCATTTTACCTACTCGCTAGTAAGTTCCGTTAGTTTGTATTTAATGTGCATAAGTTTTATGTATTGTTACTAACTAACCCGTGCGCCTTCACCAGCGTGAAATTGGTTACCTACCGGTTCCAGTATTATACTAGAACCCGATTACAGTGACTCCCGCTGTTTCCAATTGCGAAAGCAAAAAATTCAGGGACTCATTCAAACACATACCTAGTAGGTTTGTTGAATGACTTATGCAGAAATTTCTATTAGGCGGACGTAACGCCATCTGTCATTCACTGAGATAAATAATTTTGTTCTGTTTAAAATACGAACGACCGCTAAATGGTTTGAATATAGTACTTGCAAAAATACTAAAATCGCGATTAAAAATTGAGAAGGTGTTGTGGTAAGAGTGTGAATATTTGGGGTTAATAAAAAGAATTGTCAAAAAATAGAAAAAAAAAATGTGGACAGTTACACTCTATTCACTTAGCGGTATGAATTAGACTTTACGACCAATTCTCAGACCTACCAAATATACGTAAGAAATTTCATAAAAGTCGATGTAGCCGTTTTGGAGGAGTTCGAACACAAAAACCGTAACAACAGGTTTTTGTGTATCAGATTTAACACAGACGACGTCGAGGGTGGTTATTAGTTAAAATATAAAAAATAATAACAATTGAACGTAACCCCGGTATTCTTGGAATATAATTCAATAGCTCGGTGAAGCTGTAAAGATCTTTCCAGGTCAACAGCGTTTTCATTTCGAAAAAAAAAGAATATAACTCCCTACCTGTGAAGGACGTTTAGAATCGATTTAGCTGAATATGGAACTAATAATATACACCTACATACGTCTATACTAACAAGTATTTTATATCGTTCTAATATTATACGAATTAACCCACATTCCAATTAATTAAGGCGTTTCAATTAATTTGTCATGATTTAAATATAATAATTATTCTTACTCCAATTTTGTTAGTTTCATGGTCAATTGATTTAATGCTTTTACTTCGGCCTGTTTGTTTTGTATTTCATTGCAAGTGACCTTATGAACAATTTTAAATTGTTTTTAGTATTCACAAAGTCCTTGGTTTTAAACATATGTTATTAAGCTTTACGTTTAGGTTATAATTTAATGCGGTCTAAAAAATAAGTGAATTACAAAATTTGAATTTTTAACAACTTCTAATTTTATTATATTCATTAATGCTATTAATTATGTAAAATTGTAGATAACATTGATGAAACTGATAAATCAAGAAATACCATTTTAAATGTTAATGAATTCTACCTGATCTGTACTACTTTCTATCGGGTTTCTTACATTCATTTGAGACAGAGTCCTGACTTGAAATTGTAGTAGTAACTATAGCTATTTATTGTGATCATCTGTGACATGTTGTGCGTGTTTGTGTTGTTTAGATTTGATCTTTTAATTTTGTAGGTGGTAGAGCCACACTGATGCTATAACTGGTTTCAGCATGAATGGGTCTGCTCCTCCGGGGTATTACCACACTCTCACAGACAATCGGCGTGAAGAGTGTCGGAGGACCACCTCCCTCCCTCTCCCTTCCCTTTCTTCCCCCTCCCCTTGCCACACCAACACATGTTGGCAACGCACTTGCGACTCCTCTGGTGTGGCTGGTGTCTATGGACGGTGGTGATCACTTAACATCAGGTGACACACCTGTTCATTTGCCTCCTATGATATAAAAAAAAAAAATTGGTTGCCTGTAAAGTCGGTATACGGGCGAAAGTTTTACGTGACAACGACTTTGAGTGGTAAAATAATTTTAATGTGAATATTCATTCGTATAGTAGTCTCTCTCGCTCTTAGGCGGGCTAACCATGCCCGAGTGGAAGGGACGCGTGCCTCTCACTCGCTCTCATTGTTAGCGCATAACGTGAGCGGAGCGTAACGCAGTTTCTTGAAGTGTCACCCGGCAAACCAATTTATAAGACGTTGTCACGTCAAAATAAAATAATAATAAGATTAGTATTACCGACTGAGCGTCCGCTTATCATCATTTGGGCTCATATTAATAATCAGCACTACACTACTGCTGTACTGCGTATATTTGTTGAATGGGTTTGCCAAATGTTGGACATTTACTTTTCTTTAATTTTTCAAATATATTTAATTTTTTTGTCTATCTAGTATGTTTAATATAATTGTTGTTCCAAAAACAAAGTATTTCTCTCTTTCATCGTTGAAAAAAGAAAGGTAAAATCCATTGATTTTTATGTTTACGGTTCCTAACTCTAGATTTCTTAATGTAACTACTATCTGTTTAAAACTATATAAAATATCGTAAAATGTAGATATGTAGAAAATTTTAACATGTATCTTCCTTTGAATAGAAACTCGATTCCGACGTAACTTTCCATAGGATGAACCGTTTCCGACTGCCTTTCTCTTGCTGCGTCTTTAACAGGCTGCTATTACATCTCGTGTATTTTTAAGGCCTTTATTTACATCTTAATCAAATAATTTATTCTCAAATCAAAGTTAGTATAGTAACTTCTTTGGATAGGAAAACAGGTTTTAGATCGATCAGACCGTAATAGTTTAAATACCACCCGTCGACGTTGCCAATCTTCATTCTTCCTGTAACGTTCCTGGTAAACAGGATATGTATGTCAATTATAGTGAAACCTGTCGCATGCTTATGCTTAATGTTGATTTAGCTACTAGGCAGGATATTACAAAACGATCTGACCACCAACTAACTTGCTGTTATTAGAAAGACATCATAAAACAATTAGAATGATTAATAAAAGAAAAAAATCACTACCAACCTCTTTTTATTCGCATACTTTCATATTCTATAGGCTATGTCACTCCCAGAATTAAGGCGAATCTAAAGAGGGTGTCACAAAAAATACAAACCCGAAAGTAGACTTTAACCGTGTTATTACAAAAAATAAATCAAAAGCGGATTGGTGGTACCAGGGATTCTTTGATTACAAAACGATAAAAAGTCGAACTGCCAAAAGGTACCTATGCACGATCTTTTTTCAAACTGACTACGCTATTGACATAGCAAGGTATTAACAGCTTCATCGGATTACGGCGTGGTCAGAGTTATAATCAGTGAGTGAACAATCAATCATTCTCTATTTTCATACCCTTAGGGCTGTAATTTTTTTCCCACATTTATATGGGACCAACGTCGGAGTATACCCGTTGCAAAAAAAAAGTCTAAGCTAACCAAAACAAGACAAAATAGCAATATGGCGAACATTTAGCGGGTGCGGTGCATTTTAAACGTAACCTTCTTAAAACAAGTATTTAATACGTATTTAACCTTTTTGTGATAACAGCGTATATGACTTTACATTGTAAAATATCCGGTGACATGATTGATATGATGACAGCTTTATGGTGGTGCGTTGGAGAAGTTAGTTTATTGACAAAGTTCAAATGATTTAACGAAGGAAAGCATCGTAAAGCAATTTGTTGATGCTGAGTACCAGGGTCAAGTTAAAAACCTGTTGTTAAGATATGTTTCAAAAGTTAGTGTTTGAGAACAGAACTCTCTTTAGACTCAGAATGAAATCACATCAGGCCAACCAAATTCCAATGCCTGTCCAGTAATGAAATGAATAAAAAATAACGCCCTTGCAAGGTCACCTCTCAAATAGTTTTAAATACTGAAACACACGCACACACAAAAGGTTATAATAATACTAACTGCAGTTTCAAGGTAATTTAGACGACTAGTCGACTACTGGAACTGAGCGAGGAGTTTTAATACTATTAATAAATCATTATGACTTACTGACTCGTGAAATGCCTTTATTGCCTCTTTCGTTGGTATCCCGAACGTGAGTATTGAAATTTCTTTCGTGTTCAGCCGTAAGTATGCTTATCTCTCTTTTGCATCGATTGTTCTAATATTTAAACAATAAGCTTTTCGGTCTTTGTAGTCATAATTAGCAACATATAATTACCCAATCTCTCTGAGAAATCAATCTATATTTTTCTGTATTTTTTTTTTAGCTTCCGGTACTCTTGCATTGTATTGAATAAACTGTTAAAGCATACATTATTTGTTAAATTTGACTCAATATATTTACTAAAATAGATAATTAAAAAAGATAATCTCCAATATACAATTACCATCATTTGTGTGTCATCAAATTTTTTAAGGCCAAAATTTTCTTCAAGAATGTTGTCCTCTCAGGTATTCTAATGACTCCATTAGCTAAAATGTTGATGTCAACCTATGTTATTTCAAGCACTTCTATACGAATACCATTTTATCTTTAATCCGATAACTACTGAGTTAATAAATGTAAGACTATTTGATATATTCATATTTAATAGCTGTGTTCCGCTAGAGTTATTAATTATGTTATGTTGTCGGCTAAATGGCCTGAAGGAATGTTGTATAGTCTATCTTAGAATCTCAGTATTAAATATGATAGCATATTATAAATACTAAAAGGAAAATTACCCATGTAATACGATCACTCAATATTGAGGTATAATCATTTAAAGCCAGAGTTGCAAACGTAATGAACGCGTACTTGACTTATTGTACAAGATACGTGAGTGGTCCCATTTTGACATTCGTACAAATGAATTACGTCTAATGGATGCTCGCTAATTCACATTTAGTTGTGAGAGGCCTATACATGAAATAGAATGAATAGTTCTAGTGACCTAATTATTGAGTCCACTTATACATTTCAAATGTCGATGGCGACTTATCAATTATTAAATCACAGACAAATCCGATCTAGAAGTAGAGATATAGTCTATAGAATCAAATATTTTTATTATATCCGATCTACAGATTGATAGGAAATGCATTAGAATACTTTGACTAAAATACTTTGCTATATAAAGAATTAAGACTGAATTATACGACTGACATTAAACTCTTAAATATGGAGCTAACTTACGCGAATACAAACTGCAACTAGCTGGAAGAAGTTATTAGGTACGTTCTATACGTAATGTTAGTTAAGTTGAATTGTAAACTAGCGATGTCAAATTTGAAAGTTAAATTGAGACTCCTTTTAACCTTAGAAGTGAATGAAAACATCTTAAGAAAATCTATACATTGTAAAATATATTGTAGTCAAGAATTATTTTTACCCGTAGTGCAACAGCGTTGGATACATTTTAGGTAAATTTAGATAAAAGAGTGTTGTAACCTTTTTTTAATTTGATAGTTTTAATAGTACGTGAGTACGACAAAAATTTTCATCACCAAATCATACTTGCATACACTTTCTTTCAGAGGAAGCTAATTCATATTATAGCTTTTAAACCCGCATTTTACTTCGATGTTACAGTAGTACTGTTATCTAATATTAGGAAGATGTGGCTACAAATTTTCCAAAAGCTAGATGATGGAATACAACAAAAAGTATTGGCTGACAGATTTATAATCTCACGTTGGTAGCTAGTCAGGGAGCTATTTTAATATGCCCAACCGCCATATGTGTATAGAATAATCACTAATAAAATATCTCTATTTCTAGCAAATAATAGCGTGAAGATATATTATATTTGATTAACGAGACAATCCAATTGGTAGTTCGGAACTATCGAACGGAACAACACGCACCATTTGCTAGGAAAGTAGCTTATTGACCTGATTGCCGTGAAGTCGTAACTGGCTATTAAACGCTGTGTGGAGGTCAACTCGTTTGCAAATATATATACGCTAGACTTAACCAACAGCTTCGACAACATGGCAATTATTCACACTCTTTCAAAGGTGGTTAATATTAACGGAGAAGTAACCAGTTCAGATAGAGCCATTCTCTCAGTTATAATTAACCATGCGCGAGAGTATCTTAATTTGGTTTAATGATTTCAATGCTGTTTCCACATCCACGAATCTTATTATAATTAGAACTAGCTTTAGCCAGCGACTTCGTCCGCGTGGAATAGTTACCATTTACGAAGCGCATGCAAGCTATCGAAAGGAAAAACCGATTCTTTAACGTTCTTTATTGATGCTCCGATTCTATTGATCTTAGCGTGATAATATATAGCCTTCCTCGATAAATGAGCTATCTTATTTCAAATCGGACCAGTAGTTGCTGAGATTAGCGCTTTCAAGCAAACAATCTTCAGCTTTATAATATTAGTATAGATATAGATGTGACTTCAGATGTATTTAAATGTTCTATGTACCGGTATTTATTCCATTATATCGATAAAAAATGGTTTGCTCGATCTAAGAACATAACATACTATATGTTACGTTAATGTCAGTTATTAGATATTATTAGCAGCAATCTAAATAGAAATTTGTTTTTAAATCTATTGCATAACTTCGCGTAATTCTTACAAACATATACGTATTGTTGAAAAGGCAATTGCATCCTGTTCTACTTTTAGTTTTAAGTAGTTTTTAAATTCCATTTGCAGTATTTGAATTCAGTAAGTTTATTAACATTGCTCATTGTGTTTAATTACATCAATAATGTTATCATAATTCTCAACTTCTACTGATGGCAGAATTATGTAAATCTTGTTTTTATTAAATTTTGAACTTGGAATCAGAGCTAAATCAGAGTTCAAATGTCTTTTAGAACTGACTACGCCTTTGGCCTATCAAAGGCTTATTAGCTTTATCACACTACTAGAGCTCACGTAAAGTTCTTAGCTCTGTTTATACTTTTATGTTTTAATCCATTGCCAAAGATGGTTTATTGGTTTTTCGGCCAATTAAACGGAATAATGCAGCTTAGATTCATGAACATTATTGATATGTAATAACTAGCTGGTAACCGCCCGCTTTGTTATGAATTAAATAAAAATTTAGTTTTCGGAAATAGCAAAAACCGATGTAATCGCAAAAATAATCAGGTTAGAATCATATGTGGATATATCAATGCCATTAGGATAAGTAGTTTTGTAGTGATTAAGCTTGAAAGGAATTTTATTTAACCGTATGCAAATAATTTAAGTGTTCTAGTGAAGATAAAGATACAGGTCATATATTAATGATAAAACCTATTTTATTAGTAAAAGTTGCGTCACTAATCGTAAATATTCAATTGTGTCACAATAAACGAACTAAAAGTTAAATTATGCATATCCCTACTTTTACTCATTCAATGTGAAGATTTACTTGTAGACGTAACGTAACGTAAACGGTCCAGCATAACAGACTCTTAGCTCAAACATTAGTATTTCACGGCAGTTAACTCCGCGATCTCGACTTGTGTAATTTATTGCGTTAATTGCAATATTCGCTTCAATTCAAACAGAAAATGAAAGTCTTTAACGCTATACAACGTATGTTTGTATTTAATAACGTTTAATTGCTAGTTCGGTGAAGCTGTTAAGACCTTGCTGGGTCAATAGCGTAGTCATTTCGAAAAAAAAAAAAAACGTTTAATTGTTTTGTGACGCAGTTTCTTCTTTGCTTGTTAATGTTCCACACCCATGACTGTAATGGTTGTTGTTCTTAGTAGTTCATCTCCATTTATGCCAACAACTTTGGAAATAACTGTCATACATTTGATGATGAGCATGATAACAACGAATGTTACTAAAACTGGATAAACAAGAACTAGTTATTGTACAAAAATTGTCAAAATGTACTGTTCGTTAAATCTAGCCCGAGTGAATTACAAAGATATACTCATTCGCTGGGTAGTTTGTGGAAATTAGGTTAGTCTTAGTATTTGAGATGTTATTATAAGACATAATTTTATACCTACAAATTTAACTAGATTTTTTTTATATCATAGGAAGCAAAGGTGGGTCACCTGAGGTTAAGTGATCACTTCCCTACATAGACACTTGTAACACTAGGGGAGCCGCAAGTGCATTGTCAGACTGTGTTAGGGGGAGAGGAAAATAGGCGAGGAGGAGTAGAGAAGGAGAGAGGGAGAAGGGGAGCGGAGGTTCACTTCCAGCGCTCTTACTGACCGAACGAAATGCAACAATGCAAGCACTATTACTTCACGTTAGTCTTTTGTGAGAGGGTGGTACTACCCCGGTCGAGCCGATCCATTCATGCTGAAACCATTATAGCAAAAATTTTTAACCACACGACTGAATAAAATACAAGCCTAATTTACAAGCTCAACGACCTAAAATGTCCTCTAAATAAAGAATGGCCATGTTTATCTAACATCTTCGGATATTAACTTGAGAATTTCTTTCTAACATAGCATTCATTGAACATTTGGGTGCTTTGTCATCTGTATCGTGGCGAGTATTCTAGTTACTTATTCTTTTGACTTCTTACCACTTCGTTCTCTAACCAAACCAGGCGCGTTGGGTATCGGAACTGCAGTTTTACAGTGAGTTATATCTGGCAAGAACTAAAAAAATCGCAACCTTTGGTCTTTGCTGTAACTTTAATCTGTTCTTTTTCTTTAAGGTAGGGCTCTTAATGAGTAATATTTATGAAGAGACATTTACACAGGTCTGCATAACAGCAGTGACAAGCAGTGGAGAGTATTTCTCTTAGTGGTTGCCGTTTTCTTATATCTTATATGCTCATCATCAAGCGTAGTGGAGTCACTTTGTCGTGATACAATAAAATAATCAGCGATGTTCATAACGGCCAAGTGTCTCAACAATAATCTTGTGAACCTGATGTCGTCTTATATTCAAGGTCTAAACTTGGACTAAGTTTCTCTTATAACCCTTTCGGAATAATTCCATTTTATTGATATAATTGCTAACTTTTCACAATCTTATAATCTTTAGAGAATCATGACCTTCATTGGTCGCTGCGTCGAATTTAATAGTTCAGTTTAGCTATGCTACGGGTCATTTGGGAAACGCATCTTAAAACTCAAAGGCCAGCGTAAAAACTTGAAATGTGTATAAGTGAACGACTTAGTGTCAATAAAATTTCCATTATATTGTATTTTTCCAAATTTAATATTGCATAAGACTATATTTGATTTACTTATTCAACAACTAATCGGAAAATGAGTGTGCTGTAGATACTTCATAAGACTCTATAAAATATTCTTCTGTTTCATTCATGTATGTTTTTCTTGCAGAAAGTACTAGATTTATTGCTTTCAAATGTACTGTTATCACTCACCAGTCCACTATGACAGAAGCCAGTCACACCTGATCACGTATATAACGCATGAATACCAACGCAAGGCGTAAGTCATTCGTTAACTTGCTGTTTAAATTTCTACTACCACGTGACCTTGATTCGCGAATTGAAAGTAGTCAAAACCGGACTCAAGTTTGCCAAGGGTCAGCTCCCCATGCAATATTGCACCTTCATTCTACGGTATACCGTTTAATTTCGAATGAAATTACATATGGTTTAAACGATTAATGTTTCTAGTCAACTGTACTATCTGTATGGGTTCCGGGTTTAATTCCCGTTTAGTTTATTTATTAGTATGTGTTATTTCATGTTAATTAACAGATTTGTATATACAGGAAAATTTGTTTGATTCATTTTATTCTTATGATTACGTTACTGGATTATTAAAATCTAAGAATGCATTACTCCCATCCAATATAATCGGCCTGAATAAATTTCTTCTTGAACGAACTTAGGATCCTATATTTGTTTCTTACATTCAGTAATTTAATGTCCACTTGTGAAAGTCGACCCATTTAAATTTGTCAAGCCTTTAAATTTGATTTCTATTAGAAATTCTTCCAGCTCCTCAAAAATGCACCATAATACTAACCAAATAAGCTTTTATGACTGATTACCTCTTTTCAATTTATGCGTATGTAATCGTTTTTTATTAATTCTATTTACCTACAATGTGATAAACATGCGACAATTTTATAAATGAATAATCTTTCAACGGTATCTCAGATACAAAAGATGTTTGCATATGAAATAGCGGGAAAACAGGTAATAAGTGTCATAAGTCAGGGGCCACGAGGTGATTTGTTAAGCTGCGAGAATGAATGTTAATGAAATTATTAGCCTTGTCGATATCCTAAAGGTCTTAGCTTATATAAATGATTTCTGTCCAAATTTTAATAATGATGAAATCTAATCGCATACGTTTTTATTACTTTACATTCTATAAACACCAAAAATTGAGTTAGTATATTGTATATTTTCTTAAGTCTACATAGTGTATTTTAGTAATTTTATTTTACTGCGGGCTGATGTTATACTAGGGTCAACGGGAAAAGTACCTCTTATTAGCTTACACGTGCTCTCTGAATGATCCTAAAAAGTAACAAATTTTTGGGCGATGGACTGTTCCATATAAATTTAGCCTCACAGCGACAAATAGAGCAATCATTCAATTGAGGATGATAAAAGATGGATATATGATTAGCCATACGATTTATTTAAATAAAAAATTGCTCTATAACATAATGTGTAACATATTTATTACTCTCTCTTTCCATTGAAATAACACCTATAACCAGTGTTAGCTTTGCATGTAGTCTTAACAATGGACTATACGGAACACAGTCAAAACATGAAGTTCTCAGGTGAAATCTGCGATGTGTTCTTGCGATGGGTCATCGGCCTATGATGTCTATCACAATGTAGAAAATTATATTATGCATATTAACCCTTGGACTGTACAAAACCATAAGGTTTCATCCGGTGAAGCTGTTTCTCCGTTGAAGCTGTTAAGACCTTCGTAGGTCATTAGCGTAGTCAGTTCGATAAAAAAAAAAACAAGAGTTTCAGTTCCATTCAAAAGATTGTAGATGTTATGATACATTGTTCAACTAATTATTGGCAGACTAAGTATATATTACAAAATTTGAAAATTTTGAACAATAACAAAATATTTCAAAACAAGTACCTCTGTTTTGAGATATGACGAGTTCTGTAAAGTTATTGTTTAATATTTAGAATAATTATAGAATTTTAGATTTATCCTCATCAAAACTATTATGGATTTCTAAGAGCTGCGCCGTTATCTTGTGGGACTATCGAGATCAGGTTTATCAGGCATATTCCTTCCAAGAAGTGTTGTATATTTTTTTAATCTAGAGTGCTAACAATGTATAATATATGAAATAGTAGCTTGCAGTTTTATACCTGCGACAATTTAACGTTGTTGTTCTTGGTTTATGTGTTTGCCTACAGTTTAATAAATTGTTTGGCATTTATGGTTACTAAATGACGTCACTCCTTGCAATCGTAGAGTTAAGTTGTGGACAGCTTGCAGCCTATCTATTGCAATCAGACTGGTATTTCCTGTAACCAGTACGCTAGAAGCCAACACTAATATTGTAGTATTAGTATAGATAAAATTAACTATAGACGAAGTTTTAGCTTACGATTATCGTTACTAACCGCGGTTGAGATAGACTTACAACAACTTTGAAAGTCTGAATTTGTCTGTAAGACAATAATCCATAAAAAGAAATTATTATGAATTAGTGCTACTCTAAAATTGTCCTATTACATAGAAGTGTTGATACGAGTAACTGTGTGTAAAGAAGAAATATGTCATTAATCACGTGTATAGAAGTATATAGTACTTCTTGTTTAAATTTCTGCATTACTGTAATTGAGGAATTAGCATAAATATATTCAATAAACAAACCAAAAAAATACACAGACCGGTATCGATCAAATGTGAATATAATGATTTGATTATTCAAATGTGAACGCAATTTACCTACACATATTTTTGATAATCATAGAACTGCATCTTCTGCTAAATGCATATTGATGCTTACAAACGATCGTTAATGAGATCTCTAGGAGGTAAATAATATAAATGAATAGAACAAGTTATCTGTAGATATGTTATTGAAGAGGTGGTAAAGCCACGTTGAAGCTATTTCTGGTTTCAGTATGAATAGGTCGGCTCGTTCGAGGTAGTACCACCCTCTTACAGAAAACCGGCGTGAAGTATCAATGCTTGCATTGTTGCGTTTCCTTCGGTCTGTGAAAGCGCCGGAGACTCACCTTCCCTCACCTGTTCCTTCCCTTTTCTCCCTCTCCACTCTTCCCCCTACGCCCCAATCACATGCTGACAATGCACTAGCAATTTCCCTGGTGTTGCTAATGTCTATGGACGGTGGTGATCACTTAACACCAGGTGACTCGCATGTTCGTTTACCTCCTATGACATTAAAAATAAAAATGTTAGTATCTGGATCGATGAAAATGAATAGATAGAAGGATTATTCAAGAGAAGATAGCTTAGTTAACAGCATGTTTGGACATAGCTACGATGGACGTAGGTTCCAATTATTGCAACTTAGCCGGGTTTTCCGGTGAAGGACACATTGTGATTGGAGCATAGCGTACCGGTAGGGTTTTTTTATGTCCGCCTGGTCAACAACACCCCAAAATTGAACACCAAATGCCTGTTGGTGTGTTCCAGCAACTGTATTTGAAACCCAGTTCATCTAGGTTTGGAGTGTTTACCATCTTGGACCACGTAGTCATTTAAAATCATGAGTTTGTAGTCAAAGGTTATAATCTATTAAGCGTAAGAACGGCCATTGGTCATACATATTTAGTACTAGGCTAAAAATCCCAAAACAGGTTAACGATTTGACGGATAGTGAGTTCAAGAACCATGTCAAGCGGGTTTTAATATTTAAAGGGTATTATAGGGTGGAGCAGTATGTGAACGATTGTGACGTCTGGAAATGATACTCCTCTCTGTGCATCCAATAAAAACTTTGTAACTATTTATGTTTTGTAAAAATATGTAACATGAACAAATTAACCAGATCGAGTTTCTTGCTGGTTCTTCTCGATGACTGGATTATTTTCCGAACCGGTGGTAGCTTTGATTTTCATAAGCACCTTCTCAGGGTCTAAATTGAATAAAGGATATTATGATTTGATTTGATATGAATTAAATTTTGCAAACGTTGCCATGGCATTTCATTACAGATCATAACTATTCTTATAAACAATAGAAAGTGCGCTCATGGCTATGGAATAACGATTAACAGTGTTAATTGGGTAGTGCTACCGAAACAAGTTTCGCAAGAACCTAAAAAGGATTTAGAAAGTGCTATAGGAATTCGCTGATTTCCATATGGGATTTCAATTGACCCAGTGTTGGTTACTACACTGTCAAAGAGAGAATTTGTAGGATCATCATTTGGTTATGAATTTGAGTTTATTATGGCTCAGTAGTAGCATCTTTAGACATTACGTTGATCACAGATTAGTACACAACAATAATGACCCTTAACTTATAGTGAAAGAAAGCATTTTAGGTTATATACCATCACGCTAGGAGCACCAGTGAAGAATGTTTCAAAGTTGTTTTTTTCTTCTGAGAGCTTCCGCTGCGTGTTAGCGTTAGTCTGAAGTAACTATTGTACGCGGACGAAGTCGTGGGTAGAAGCTAGTACATAATAAACACACAGAATGGAATTTGTATAACGAATAAAATTACTAGTAATTTCTATATTATAAGCCGATGACGTAGTACGTATTTGTGAAGCTATGTGCCCGAATTCGAAGTTTAATTTCCACTAAAATGTTTGAAATAAACATCTTTCTTTATTTTAATTGAAAAGCATAAAACAAGTTACTACTGACAAATTTCTCATCCACCGGATGCCACACATCCTACGAGATCTAGATTCACTCTGGCCGTTCTAGATTGTTCTTATAAGGCTCGACCTATACTAGGTATCATCGCTAATTGCAATTCCTCTGGCGCTGTATACAACGTATGTTTGTGGGACATTTTTTTAAGAGTCTTAGGATTTTTTTTTACTATTTGAGGACTGGATTTTTTCACACCGTTCACTTGTTGAGTTATTAAAAGCATACTAGAAATAACTGGATGACATTTTAAAACTCGTTCACTTGTTTGTTAGATTTTAGACACAAGGACTTCCTATATTTTAACTAGGGATTTAAATTCAGTACTTGTTTGAATAATTACTGTAATTGTTACATTGGTTTTGGATTTTTTATGTACATAGAACATAAAAAAACAAATACGTGTATTATTACCAAAGTGATATAATTTATCTGTCCAAAGACAATTATAATGTTCTACACGGAAACAAGATATTTTCTGGACTTAATAAGTAGCATTATCCTTTCATTTAATCATTTTAATTTCTTGTTTCAGGTAAGAATTTCTGCTGTCTCTCTTGCTTCAGAATAACAATTAGGTAAGTCGATATAAACACATTGAAAATATATAAACATAGGCACTACTGTTTTTAAATATACTGCTGATGGAAAGCCAAGACTTAATTGAATACAAATATATGTATATGATACTAGTCAATAGTCATAACTTTGTCTGCATTGTTTATTATATATTTTAAGTTCAGAAGATCTAAATTTTTCCTATTTACAAAATTTATTTGTAGACAATGGTATACATTAAATCCCCCTTTCCTGCGCATGCACAACACACCGTTTGCTCCACTTCTCTATGACATGGAAATACACGTCGCCAAATGTGCAGTGCCTATAAACATCACGGTTTCTTATAACTGTAATTAGTTTATGTTAAATGAAACCATTGTTATATTTTTTACATACAGTCCAAGGGTCAATGAAGTAAATTAAAATCAAAACCTATCCGGTAGTTTTTGAGTAATGCACGCAGAACTGTAGATCTCTATAATTTTGTTTATAAAGAAGATTGTAGACCCATTGAAAAGAGGAAAGGGAACAACATTAATACTGAGTATGTAATTAATACTGAGAGTGAATTATTACAAAAAGGACTGGAGATTTTGTGATGCGACCATTTTCTTTTCATATATACATTCCAGTGGTTTTTTTAAATATCAAAGAAGGCAAACGAACTGGTGCCTCACGTGATGTTAAGTGATCACCATCGTCCATAGACACTAGCGACATCAGGGACGTCGCAAGTGCGTTGCCAGCCTGTATATGGGAGAAGGGGGAGGGGAAGGAAAGGGAAAGAAGGAAAGAGGAAGGGACGTGGGCCTCCGGCTCTCTCACTGACCTAACGAAACACAACAATGTAAGCACTGTTATTTCACGTCGGTTATCTGTGAGATTTAATTTATTATTGAGATTTAAGGGTAAGTACTAGTACGGAAAAGTTATAAAACAGAACATAAACGAGTATATAGCAATAACTAATGGCTCAGTGTTCAGAAACTAGGTGGTAGAGTCACGTTGAAGCTTTTACTAGCTTCAGCATGAATGTGTCGGCTCGCTCGAGGTAGTACCACGCGATACACAGCAACACCGACGTGAAGTAAAAGTGTTTGCATTGCTGCGTTCCGTCCGGTTAGTGAGAGCGCCGGAGGCCTACTTTTCCTCACCTTGCCCCTCTCCTCTACCCATCCCCAAAAACAAGGCTGGCAACGCACTTGCGACTTCCATAGTGTTGCGTGTGTCTATGGACGGTGGTGATTACTTAACATCAGGTGACCCACCTGTTCGTTTGCCTCCTATGATTAAAAAAAAACTATATCGTTTGACGTAGGTTCAAATTTGACACTGAGTTTCTAAAGAATGAAAAGATCACGATGAAACCATAGCATGGTGATGGAGTTTTTAAGCCCTCCTGGCTAGCTGCCACCCTTAAGCTGGAAATCTGTCGACAAGCGCTCATAGGTGTGTTTCGGCAGCTAGTTCTAGGTTTTAGTGTATTTACCATCTTGGACAACATCGTTATTTAACATCAGATTAGTTTGTTATGATATACTAAAATCTATACCATGTTTTTACAAAAACGTTAAATACGTATTAAATACTTGCTTTAAAAAGGTTTCGTAGTAAACGCACCACGCTCGTCCCAGGGAAGTTCGCGTTATCCTTTTTTCGCAAGTCTAACCTAACCTAAACAAAGCGAGACAAAAGAGCAAGATGGCGAACGTTTAGCGAGCGCGGTACATTTAAAACGTAACCTTTTTAACGCGACTATTCAATACGTATTTAACTTTTTTGTAATGACACCGATAGAGTATTTGAAGGTTGTCTGTAAAGTCGGTTTATGGACGATAATTTTACGTGTATGTGTTAATAATGTACAATACTATAAAATAGTATAAAAGTAAAATAATATAAAACTAATAATATACACTCGGAATCGAACAGTAGTTTCACGGATTTTCGAAGCAACCAATTTGCAGTGTGGGGTGGTAGGGTTTTACAGCCCGACTGGGTCGCAACCACCATGTATGTAGCCCGTAATAGTGATTCGCTTCTACGGGTCGCGTTTCGGGATCAGCCTGTGCATATCCAGCTTATTACAGGCCGGCATGATAGTGGCGACCGGCGATGGACAGTGTGTCAATCGGTGGTCGCTATTATTTTTGGATTGTACTATGCTTACCATCAGGCATAGTGCAGTCACTTTGCCGTGCTACAATAAAAAAAAAAAAAACAAAACACCATCTGAGCTATTTCTGTTTTGACAGCATCTGCAAAATTTACCTTCATATTCTAGCTTTATTTTTTACCTGAAATCTCAATTAAATAAAGGTTTCTATGAAGAAAATTTAGCTAGATCGATTTATCGTACCCGAAACTACCTACATAGTAAGCTTCACGGAAATAGATGGCTTCATTTCCGAGATACTGAATATATACAAATATAAAAATATACAAGAATTGCTGGTTTAAAGGTATTAGAATAGATGTGACCAGGACATCCACACTCCAAACAACATTTACAAGCAGAGAGATACCTTTTGTATAAAATATAGCATCCTGTCTACATTTATAGATACTGTCTGCATTATAGCCGCTAAGAAATAAACAAAAAAAATATTTTGCAGATATCTAAGCTAATAAGTTAGATTTTTTATGGGTGTCACACTTTTTTTTTGTGTGATATCACTCTATATTTTCCGTTCAAAAGTCTGATACGAACCGTCCGCTATATAGCGATCGACCCATACCCATGTCGTTCTCGTTCCAAAACAGGTTATTTTACGTATTTTGATACAAAACAAATGTAATGTATAATTTAGAAAATATTTTTACCCGAGATTTTTTCGTACTTTAATGTTTTAAAAGATACAATTGATCGAAATTTGGGCTTGTTTTCAAGTTAAGCTTATGAAGTAGGTAATTAAGAACATGTTTCAAAACTTTTAACCTTTTACTAATTATAATAGGTACATATAAATATATTTTTAAGATTAAGATTTTTAGGAAAAAAATTAAAATTTATAAGATATGGCTAAGATATTTAATAAAATAAATTAGTATTTTTAAGATTAATATAATGCTTATTCATAAGTAGTATATATATTATGACTAGCATTACCCTCCTGTCTATCAAAACCACAAGCTTGCAAACAAAATTTATAGACAGAAAATAAATCAAAATAAATCGAACTGACTATTGAAATAGCAAGCTCTTAACAGCTTTACCGAACTACTAAGGCGAGCGCTTAAGGCACTCAGCCGGTTTTATTTGGGCAACTAGCTCAAGGGTGCACGGCACACCTCGGCTTGGCTGTGGCCTGTTACATGCAAACTCGCGACCTATCTTAGCTAACGTATCTAACTATTCGTATATGCTTGAGTTGTTGAGACGCATATGTGTACCAAGCATACACGCCTCAACAACCCCTCCATATATTTATTATCGGAAAATTAGAGTTTTTCAGTTCGATAAGGAAAAAAAAATAAAGCCCTTCCTTCCACTTCCATATGTAAACGTGTAGCGTGCACGTGTGTGGGGTGATCGTGTAGAGTTGTAGCAGTGATGTAAATTTTTGTGTCACTGTATCGCGCAAGTAACGCATTAAGGGCTCCCTGCCGAGGGATCGAACCTAGATTTGAGCCGCTACCGAGGGAGGCCTAATCTGGTGTGCGGGAGCGAAATCTACCCCCAGACCACGGCGGCATGTTTTGTGGTTACGCGGGCGTGGGCGTGAGCACGCTCTGTTTGGAGAGACAGGCTGGTACTGATCGTTCACTGCCGTTATTTTATCAGGAGGGTCGATAAAAATATGTCACGGCCGTCTTCTATGATGCGCCGCGTTTGGTACGGGTTCGTATTGTGCGGCGGATACTATTAACGGACTGGAAAAAAAACGTTAGATTTACATTATCTTTATATGTACAAAAGTAGTGTATAGAAATAGTTGAGGTTATGACACTAATCGACGTCAACTATATCTCAAAATATACTGTCAATAAATCTAGCTACATAATGTAATAGATAAGTAAGCTTCTTCAAATCTCATCCTTGGAAACTTCATGACTGAAATTATTGAATAAATAATAATAGGTGTTTAAATTGTCAGGCTTTTTGGGTTTCTTCGTTATATTTAACAAATAGGCCTTGATATATCTAACGGTGGCACACTTATGAACACTACAAAACTTGATGAGAATACCATTATTAGTACAGCGACAATATCGAGCAATGGTGTCGATGAAAAACGTAAATTAATTTTATTATACTTAGTTATTAAATTTTATGATTCAAGTAATCAAATCGGTTGTCGAGTGGTTTGACCAGCACAATGTTAATTGATCGTCCATAGGTTTGAAACCAAGTTAGCTATGAGTTAGTCAGAATTTTTTCAATGAAATTGATAAAACTATTTATTATCGGTGACGAAAGATATCGCGAGGAAGCCTGAATCTGAGGAATGTTCTTGTAATATCCTTGTATGTGGGGAAAAACAGAATAGTTGATTTCTCGAGCTTGAAATCGTCAATACGTTGTGGGCTGACATGATGATCAGGGCCGAACCTATAACAAGATACCTGTAGTGGATCTCTTGCAGATTGATGTGATGAATTATTTTTATATCGTATTTGCATTAGCGTTAGACCACAGTTCCGCTTCATTTAAGTGACTTATGAGTTACGGTAGCAACAATATCTAAGCATATACTTGTTTTGAATTCCTACTACTGGAATCTACTTGTACGAACTGAGTAATCGATTTTTAGCTGGTAATGAGTTAGTTAAACTTTTGAATAAGTTTTATTACTAGTGGGCCCGCCAGACGTTGTCTCGCCCTGATTATGAAAAAAATTCCTTGACAAATTATACATCAAACTCTTCATCATGAATCACTTTATCCACTGGTGAAAACCGTATGAAAATCCATACTTTTTCAGTTCATCGCGAACAGACAGATAGACGCGGTAGGGGACTTTGTTTTATACTATGTAATGATAAACTAAAATACACCTATACATACTACTTTTGGGTCTTTTTTATAAGAGCAAGAAAAATGGACGGTATTGTTCTTAATGATGTACACACAGTGTAATTGAAGAGTAATGGCGATCACTACGAGACTAAAAATAAATAGTTTATTAAAAGAATATAATTAGTTAGTAGTAGCCGCAGTCATTCCAGCCTGCTTAAATGCCTCTTCAGGGTTTGCTTGAAGAATCCGATATCATAGGAAAGAAGGGTTATGCTCAGCGGAAAATTGTTTCACATTCAGAACTTTTTTGAACTGGTTGAGAATGAGGTAACCGTAAAGCTGTTGCCCTGAAAAAAAAACGTCACAAGAAAGTAACAGTATTAGTATTTGATCAAAATAATATCTATTCTAATTAGTTCATTTTATTATAATTTGTATACCGTAACATAAAAAACTATAAAAACAATATACAATAAAAAAAATTACGGCCCATTTTCGACATAATAATAAATATTAGCGAGTCAAACAAACAACAAGTCCTTGTAACATTTCGTTGCATTATCACTTTCAATAGCTTTTGTCACATCTGATAACAATACTCTAATAGACAACACGTTGTAATGGCAGTTTTCTATTTGCGAATACAATGAAATCTTCATAATAAATTTCTTAATTTTGATTATTGAATGATAACGCACAGGCTTACAATATTTGATATAATTTCACGGTGTTTTACATAGGAGTCTCTCAAAAAATTAGGTACATTTTCAGACTTGAGAGATTAAAAATTAGAATATATTGAAAAAAAAAGATTTACCTTCAAGAGGCTTCAGTGGGAATAAGAAGTACTCCCGAGATATGACTAATAGAAAATTGCAATTAACTCAAATCTACGACTTAATTGGAAAATGATAGCTTATTTGGATTAATTATGTGATTCTATTATTTTTCTACTGTAATTTTATTTTAAGTTATCTCTGTTGAGTCATTATTTTCTAGCATCTACAAAGAATCGTAATTATTTGTATTGTTATTATTTTGAAAAGTCTTTTATCTGCTTTTGAAACACTATCAAAATTAGTTTAGTATTTTCATAGATAAATCTGGACAAATGACATATACTTTACATTGTATCAATATTTGTAGATTTAGAATCACTGTGATACGGTGATTTTATCTATATGTAAATAGAACAAGTTAAATCAGTTCAGTTTTTTTTTATATCTGTTTCTCAACAGATCTTTTTTTTTATTTTTGTTTCGTTGCTGTTGTGGAACTTTGACGTTCGATATTTAAATATTATCAACAAAAATGTCATACTTTACGCTCCTTATGTCTACAATCTAGAATACTCAATACAAGTAAAAATATCTATAGCTTGACACGGGAAGAAAAAGTTTGTATACATTTGTAGGGGCTGAGCCACGCTGAAAGTATTACTGGTCTTAGTATGAATGGGTCGGCTCGTTCCGGGGTAGTACCACCCTCTCACAGAAAACCGACGTAAAGTAACAGTGCTTGCATTGTTGTATTTCGTTTGGTCAGTGAGGGTGCCGGAGGCCCACCACCTTTCTCCGCTCCTTTCCTCTATCCCTCCGTCTTCCTACCATTCCCACAAATACAGGGTGGCAACGCACTAGCGACATTCCCGGTGTTGCTGGTGTCTATGGACGGGGGTGATCACTTAACATCAGGTGACCGGCTGCTCGTTTGCCTCCTGTTATATAAAAAAAAAATATAATTACGGTCCAATTTCGATGACTAGACGGTACGAACACTGGTTTAATTAAATGTCAAGAATTTTGAAATAAATTCTTTATCGATAATAATGTATTAGGTTGCGTTCACGTCCCTTCACACGTTTGAACAATGGTTGATCATAAGCGTTGTAGCGTGGCATTTACGCGTCCTAACTTGGGCGCTCGAGTAACCATGTTTTAAGTGATTTCAAGATATTCTCACATGACATTTGAATATAAGCCTTGGAATTTAATATGCTATTACGTGGTACGATATATCGTACATGTGTATGTAAATTTGAAGTTATGTGAAATTATTTCAATTGGTAATATTTTACACTAATTATTTATAATTGAAATGTATAATAAATTGAAATAAAAGACTTAATAAACCTTGGGAGTTGATTAGTATTTCATTTGGTAGAGTAAATTTTATGAGGCAGCGATTTATGTCTTAAATATTAATTTACAATAAAAGCACAAAATCTAAATAATAATTAAGTATATTACCTCATATCTAATTACTACAAATCACTCCTCATTATACTATACGTAAACATAAATATAACTTATCAAAATGATCCTCTATTTCAATACGTGTTAATTATAATCTATGATATCTCCTTAGTATTTTGTTTTACATATGCTATAATTATAATTTGGTTAAATATCAAAATATTCTCACATTTTTACCTTCGTTTTATTACCTGATAATAACTACATCTAATTAATTTATTAAATACGGTTGTTGGCTAACTCTGTTGTTTAAAAAAAGAGAAGCGTATTTGTCATTACTAGTGGGCACCCAGTGCTCGATATTCGACCGTAGTTAATTGATTTTTTAAAGTTTGAATTTTATTAGAATTCTATTGTAAAAGGATATACTTCTATAATCAAAGGTTTTCATCATGGCTACTCAGTTATTTGCCATTTGCCATGATCTTTATTATATAATCATGAAAAAAAATCTATGTGTAAATGAAAATGAAAATGAATTATAAATTGGAAACAAAAACCACGTGGTAAAGCTCAAATTTTAACCAAACATAACTTTACGAAAATAAAGAAATTTATCGCAACCCATGACACAATTTTCAATTAATTTTTCACGATACCATGGGGTGGTATTTCTGGTTGATATTGAATTAAATGTAGTCTGTTCATTATGAGATATAGTGATATGCCCAGTCTCATCGTTTGGAAAAGCAATGGATACACAATACAAACAAATGGTGAATCCAAGACAAAGACGTTTTTAATACTACTATTAGCTTTCGAAAATAAATTCTTTTCTGTTGATACATGAGGTTGAATTGCAACATTGTGACCGCGGAGGTCTAAGTCATGGATTATTTTGATGATACAAAGTATTATTTGGCTCATTTTTTTATTAAATCATCATTTGAAGTGAGTTTACCATAAAAAATAATAAACATAACAATAATAGTTATACTTTATAATATAATTGTTGAATGTAGGATGAAAAATGGAAATTATTATGTAAGAGTTAAAAAATACATACAGTCGAGCATAGCAACCTTCTTCACAACCTCTTTTGAACTTCGTAATTATTGACGGCTGTCAAAATGTCTTTTTTATTTACATGTGTGTATATGTTATGTAAAATTCAAGCAGTAGTGTGAGTAGTGCATATTTTAATAAATTTAATGTACTTCTAATGCATTTTATATAGAATAAATAGCTTTCTGCACTTCTCCGTCATATAAACTATGTCAAATTTCAAGTTCACCCGTTCACGAAAAATAGGTTAAAAAGGGGTACAATTTTTTTGCTTCACGTATTAATATATAGATCTGCAATATCGAGATTTACTAAAACTACTAAAATTTTTTTTGACAGGGCTTTAGAATTTTGACGCGTAAATTTTTTGCGTGATAGTAATTGGTGGGGGCAAACTCTGTATCGATCCCACATCAAATGGTCACAATCCTATGCCGATACTTTCAGAAATTTTGATGGAACTGAATCTCGTAGAAACTCTATTTCATTATATATACCAGGGGAACTTCTATTAACCTGCGTCTGTGCTGTTGACTATACTGTCAATATGCATAATGTGTGTGTTCCTAATGACTTTAAACGCCACTGTTTGAAATTATCGGCTTTTCATTTCGACACTATTTACTCAAATATGAGACACGATTGTTTAGCTGTTCATGTATTTTGATAATTATTGGTTATCAGCTTTGGCTGAACGCCTAATAAGGCGATCGGCGACTAGATTTTGGGCATCTTCACTCAGACAGTTAGGCTAGTCACACCTACGGATAATTCATCGTAGCTATATTCAGTGTTGTGTTTCTTCATCGACTAACATTTTATTCGATTGTTCTTGGTGGATTGATAGATGGTCATACTCCTACATGGCATTTTATCGTCTCTTCGATATATAAAATATATCCAAGATTATCCTGTATAAACTGATCTTATGGTCTCAATACAATTTAACGATAGAATCTTCAGTGTGTCAGGCGGTCGGTCTCATGACCTATTGTATATTAAAAAGGGTTTAAATGAACATTTTTACTACCATAATCTTATAATGTCATCACGCTTTTTTCCCGGAAACTCATTATAATATCGGAATTAATTACTTCAAGCTAGTTTTCTGTCTTACATAGGTTAATATTTACCAGATTATCATCTATGTTTTCTTAGGGGTTAAGCAGAAATGATCAAATTTAACACAAGCAACTTAACTTCGATAAAAACATTATAGGCATTGAGTAGTAATGAGATGATTAAAAAAAATTGATGATAATTTTATGTTGGTATGTAAAAGTTCGGTTTCGATGTCTCCAAGATTAGTTAGAACAAAAATCAGTAGCATTTATTCAACTCATATACGAATCAATGCAGAGCAAATGGTAATTTCCAGAAAACAATGAGTGTTCTTCTTTTAAATAAGAGTATATGAAAAGTTACCTAATCTCCACGAAAGTTAGAACATATGAGTGTTTCTATGGGGATTTTATAGTGTATTATACTACCGGCCCGACAGACGTCTTCCTGTTTTTTCAACCGCAACCGCAGCACTACCTTACGGGCTTAATTGTGAATCTAAACCATTCTTGAGTCCACCTGAAAACTCACAAAAATTTCATCAAAATTTGCTTAGCTGTTAAGGAGAAGTTCAGTCACATACACACGGGAAGAAGAATTATATATAAAATGTTTTATTAAAAGCCACCACTTGGTAACAATGTAATCATTTCACAGGCCCGGCTGACGAGGGGAGGCAGCTGATGTGTACACAGTCTGTCTCTCTTTTAGGTAGGAGTCCGGCGGCCCACTTCCGCCGGGCGGACCGTTGGGGCGGCTATACAAGGTTAAATAGCCAATACGATCCCTTGCCGCTCCAACAAAAATGGACTGTCTCGACACCGTTTGGGTTTTACTTAGTATGAGCAGGCCATAACCCACTCTCATTCCCGGGAGGATGGGTATCCATAATGGATTTCCCCACGATGATAAAAAATGTAATAATGTGATAATATCAAAGCCACACACACCACTAGTATTCTGTAATAATGAATTCTTGCAATGTCCTATTTGAATGATCATGGCAACGCCAGTCAGCAGTAGCAATAACTATAAACTTCCTATTCTCCCATAAACAATGATTTATGTTCCTCGCTTTGTGAAGTTAAAGAGCGTATATGCAGAAAATTGGTAAAGGTTCATAAAATCTTGTATTGAGTATAAATGCGGTTGCTTGTTGTCCGACTGTCAAGTTGGTTGTTGTGTAACTGACTAGTGAGTTACGAAATTGTTTGCAGTACCTACATTTTGAGATATTCAATGTCCGCTATATTATTTGCTATTACTTATGTCTTGAGTTTGAAGATTAAAATAGCTAGAATGCAGTCATCTGAACAGTTTCAAAAGCGTTTTTTTTTATGTCATAGAAAGAAAACTAACAGACGGGTTACCTGATTTTAAGTGATCACTACCGTCCATACGACATTACCGACCCTTGCAACACCAGAGTAGACGCAAGTGCGTTGCCAGCCTTTGTTTGGGGGGAAGAAGTAAGGGCCAAGGGAGGAGGGAGGGGCGAGGAGTGGAGGTGATCCTCCAGCGCTCACAATGACCGAAAGTAACGCAACAATGCAAGTACTCTTACTTCACGTGGATGTTTCTGTGGCTCGGGTGATACTACCCCGGTCGATCCGACCCATTCATGCTGAAACCAGTAATAGCTTCAGGGTGGCTCTACCACCTATCAAGTTGAAGAAGAAGAAGAAGTTGCTTCTATTAAATTGTATTGTTACTGCTTAAACTAACAGTCACCCGTGGCGATTTCATACAGTAATTTTTTCCGTCTCTATATGTATATATTTATACATAGAAAAGATAATGAACTGCTTTCATAAGAATTTTTATTCTCTCTTTCCCTACCTCAGGGGTTGACTTTCCAAAAACCTTTGTTTTCCAAATCCAAAAACCCGCATGGAAATTTCCACGGCCCTAGTAGTCCCAATATCTGGGTTATATTCTATTACATCAGTGAGTCTAAAATCCACTACATGACAGACTAAAATCCAGCCAAAATCCTCAAACATGCTTCAATTTTTTTTTATTTGTATAATTTAATATCTACGTTTTAAAACGTCACAATAATGTTATTATACAATACAATGAAACGGAGATTAATTTATACGCTGTAGTCATTTAAAAGGGGTTCAAGGTTGTTCGCCGGTAATAGTTGATTGGTCTTGTTTTATGAATTAATGTTATCAACTTATTGTCAGCTTGTTCGTAGTTAATAAAACTATTTATTATAACACAACGTGGATAATTGCAAATGTCATTTACATTCCATAGTAACACATAATACTGCATCTACTGTATTGCTTTTTTCAGAATTATTAGCAAGCCTATCTTTATGTGAATTGTATTTTTTGTTAAGTTTGTTACTACTTACTACATACCTTACTAGGTCAAAAGCGTAGGCAGATCGAAAAAAAAAAATGTTCCAAAAACATGTATGTCTTTCATTTCTATATATTATCATTTAAATGTAGTTATACACGAGTTTTTTATGTATTACGATAAACAGATAAATACATAGGTTACTAATTTCGAGTTTGATGTATAATGAGTTTCCTATCATTTAGTTTGTATCTCGTTTCAATTCGGATTAATTTGATCGAGCTTAATTATATGTTGTATCCGAAAGTATATTTTAGTATTATATAACCCATAAAAATACAAACAAAAAAAAAATGCAATTGATTGAAATTTTTCATACAGAGAGTATATGTAATTTCGTAATTGATTATTTAGTTGAAATAAAATGAATATCTTCGTTACTACTAATAACACTTCACACATTGCTAAACGTGTAGGCTTTTCGTCTGTTGGTAATATAAATCGTAATATATAGAAGACTAGCCTCTGCCCGCGACTTCGTTCGCGTGGAATAGATACATTAACACTAACACGCAGCAGTTCTCAAAAGGAAAAAACATCCCGATTTTGAAACATTTTTCATCTGTGCTCCGCTCCTATTGGTCTTAGCGTGATGCCTATAACGATTCTCGATGAATGAGCTATATAACACTGAAAGAATTATTCAAATCAGACCAGCAGTTCCTGAGATTACCCCCCTACAACGCCACAACATCACAACGTCACAAATTTTACCCTTTGTAATATTAGTATAAATATGAGAAATACTACAATATCCACGGGTTTTTCTATAAAGACAAAAATGCATAGATATATTTACCTATACTTCTTGTAGTACTTTTGCCATTATTCGAATTACAATACCTTTTGAAAGAATGAACCGATTTTAATAAAACAAAATACAAATGTTACTCGAAGATTTTCTTTATGATTTTCTTCAGGCAGTTACCAATATATTTTGGCAAAAAACAGCCAGAGAGGCATTTCGAACAATGATTGAAATGTATTCCATTCCTAATGCCTAGACACCTGCAACATTTTTTTTTTCTCAAAAATATAACAGTTCAGATACGTTACATCTACATTCTTGTTATGTGTATACAAAAGTTATGTAAAGTTTTTAAAAAACTATAATTTTTGGGGCGAGCGGTGTGGACTTATATTTTCTCCTCTGTAAATAAAATATTTTGTTAAAGTGATAAACGATATAGAAGAAGTCGCGGGTATCAGCTATTAAAAAAAAAAAATTCTCCAAGTGTTTCCACACTCAAAAGTAATGCAGAATAATGTGATCCACTTACTTGTTCGTGTAATCTCGTAATCGGAATTAACGTAACAAAAAATATTTTGTTATTAACAAAAAAACCTATTCTGCAATCGTCTGGTGTAGTGGTTTCTTCGTAACAATACAGTCCGCAATGTAACAAATTAACTCGGTTTCAAGTCTGTGTTATAGTCGCAAAAGTATAAATAATTCTCAGATGATATAAAATTACAGGTATGTCTCAACATGTCCCACTAATTAAATGGACTGTAAACTATTGCTATAAATTAATGTATAGGTTTTTTTTTGTTTGGTGCGCGGCTCGAGTTTAAGCGGGGAAACACGTGATTTTGATATATTTTATGTTTAGATTCTATTTCACTTTTTAAAGCATAATTGTTTCTGGAGCGAAGTTCTCTAATGCGGTTTGTGTTAGGGGTTTTCCTGAAATATTAAATTGATCTTTTTGATTTGCTACTTCATGTTATTCGCACGGAATAATTTAATAAATAGAGAAAATAATTGAACGTACAGCTTTTACAGAGAGATAAAGAAAGAGTCATATGGAAGGAATATAACCCTTTTTGCTTACATAACGAAATAGTAATATTATTAACTACCTCAATCTCTACATCGAATTATTTTCAGAGTTGAAAAAGAAGTGTAAGGAACTAATTATAAATATTGGACTAATTCCCTTGGAAGTATATATTTCTGGTCTAATAAATACTTATACTTTATTATAACAATACCTTACCTAAAATATTATTAGACATTTATACATGTGAACAGAATAATACACATTAATATCGCAATATTTCAAATTTATATCTAATCTGGAGGCTACCCAAGTTACACATATTACATACATTTTTCCGTTTTCTATTTGCGTTAGTGATTGTCGATAAGCAACTTGGGTAGGCCCCCTGTAATGTAAATCCCCATTATAAAAGTTCTAGTATATTCAATAAAAATCATTTAAAAGCAATCGTCCTGGTTGCTAATATTTTGTTTTGAAATATTTACTTTTGGTTTTCTATATTTTATAATCTGATTATATTATTATTATATGTAATAATTTCAAGTTTGATTTTAGTTTTATAAAAAGCCATAAATATTTCATATCCATATATTTCCATATAATATAAACGACTTTTATTTCTTCAATTGAAAAGATTACTTAGATGAATGCGTATAACTACATGAATAAACATTTTTCGATAAGAAATATATGTAAGAGTTATTGAGATATGTATACTTGGTATATATATATATATGTTTCATCAACTCATATATATATGAATAGTTAGCTTAGACTAGGTTAGCTCAGATAGGTCGTGATTCATCTCATGTCGCCCCAACCATAACGGAAGACGTACACGTGGGGTTTTAGTCCGTGCGAGTCGGACATAACTCACCCTCTCCCTCGGAAGGGTGGTGTATCCATTAGGGATTTCCCCACGTAAAAAAAAAGATAGGTCGCGATTTGCATGTAACAGGCAACAGCCAAGCCGAGTTGCGCCGTGCACCCTTGAGTTAGTTGCCCAAATAAAATCGGCTGAGTGCCTTAAACGCTCGCCTTAGAAGTCCGGTAAAGCTTGTAAAGGCCTTGCAAGGCCAATAACGTAGTCAGTTTGAAAAAAAAGATGAATAAATATCATAGAAGAAAATATCTGTGTTCAAGTAAGATCAATATCAACGAATTTCAGAACCTCTCTTTTTTGCTGTCTGTTTCATACGGGTCGTTACTTAAAATATTTCATAAGCAATTCGCTCATCTCGCACTGGCACCACACGTAAACTTTATTATTGCTCTTTCAAACAGTAATTTGTTTGTTTATTACATAAATCACATAACTTTATAATGCTAGATTATTGTTACATCGAGTAGGATGTATATTGCGTTATTTGATTTCATTTTCTAATGAGGTTTGGCATTATGACACTTTGCAGACCGCGTATAAATGTAATTAAACACATTTGAAACCGAATGAAATGATGAATAAGTTTGTGAGGCTGTAGGGTGTAATGTCTGGATCCACTAAACCGATTTTGAACATTATTTTACAAATAGAAATCCACGTAATTTGTGAGTGTCATACGTGCCATATATTAATCCAAAAAGTGAAAAGACTTTTGTTGTGGTAGTAGGATTTGCAAAGTCAGTGAGAGAAAAAACGGTCGAACGAAAACGTTCTCCTTACGAACGCTATCTTAACGATGAAAGATATGTGATTGAGTTCTAGAGAAAAGTTGTAGAGCTTGATAATATGTCTACAAAAAAGTTAGCTACAGCATATGTCTAACTTTTATATTGAAGTCACAAAAAGTAGTTTCTTTTTTAAATTAAAAAAAAAATATTTAAATCATTAAACAAATAAATGAATAAAAAATAAATTAAGTGATTTTCGTTGGTCATATTATCAACAACAATTCTGATTTCTTATCAATATGTAGATAATGGATATACCTAATAACTGAGCCATAACAAAGCGTGGCCGAGTCAGCTAGGGGCTAATAAATTTTAGGGACGAAGTTACAATTAGTAGGTTTGTACTATAACGTGGGTAAGAAAAACAAACAATTATTTCAATTTAGAGTTACTTGAGTTATGTCCTAATAAAAAAAACCATTAATTATCATTAAATATGGCTCAGTGCAGTGTTGATTTAGTAATGGCGTTCTCGTGCAACATTTCCATCGACCTAGGTTTGAATACCAGCAATAAGTACAAGCTTTCGGTAAAAATTGTAACACGGTAGCGCTTCTCTATCTCTCTCTAAATCCAATTACAGTCGACTCTCGTTAATTCAAACCTGCGACAATTCGAACCTCTATAATTCAAAATTATCATGAGTTCCCTTCAAAATCTCTTTATATTTCGAAATAATTCTATATACATTGGCACACTTGGTAATTCGAAGGAAAAAATCATTCTTAAATAACAACACTCTCGACACTTCAAAGTTGCAGAGAGAAAGGAAAATAGTAAATATGTACCTGAGCAGCGAATCCTAAGGCAAGTATGTACATGTACGAAAGTGATGAAAAGGCATTTAGGCATATTTTCTCTTAAAAAAAGTTATTGAGTAGTCTGAGCAGCAGAAATGATTTTTTTTTTCGAAATGACTACGCTATTGACCCAGCAAGGTCTTAACAGCTTCACCGGACTACAAAGGAGAAACGTGCTTTAAAGCAAACCAGTGTAACGGAGTTCTTTCGAAATATTAATTAATACACATTATGAATATATACACCTCTAAACTTTTGTTATTGTTAAAGAATAGTAGTTAATAAATAATAATTGATCGACATTTAATAACTCGAAGTTTTATTTATTTTGTAATCTCAAAAATTTCGAACCATTTGATATTTCGAACACTCGATAATTCGTAATATTTTAATAGTCCTTCGAATTTCGAATTAACGAGAGTCGACTATACCATCCTCGAAATCAAAATTTGTCTTAAAAAATCAGTAGATGTTTTCTAACTGCTACACTTGAAAGCCAATTGTTTTTAGATCTGTTAATATTTTGGGTCAGATCGTCACTTAAAATCAGGTGAGAATGTATCCAAACGAAGTGACCTTATTAATAAAATGATGAGGTTTGCAAATATGTGTGTGCAACTCAAAAACTACTGGATACATTTTGATCTAATATTTCTTAGACACTTGATTCTATTCTAAAAACAAACTATCATGATAGATTAAACTTTTACAAAACTACAATTTTTATAGGCGCATGTCTTTGTATTCAATTTTTTAATGTTTTTATTGTTTGTGAATGAAATATACTGCCAAGATAATAAATAACGCAGGAATAGTCGCGGATATCAGTTAGCAAGCAATCAAAATAAATTCCCTTTAGATGTAAAAATACGTTCACTTTTAATATGAAATTTCCTTGTTATTAAATATCGTATATGTTGTAAAATTGTGGAGTCATTATGTTGACATCTTAGTATATTTGTCTCGCTTACTCATCAATCAAATTATGTTTGAGCGAGTAGGACTGATAAACTTCCGTGTTTACCGTGACGTGTTAAATTGGTGTCACTATTCTTCAAAGCTACAAATCTTATAGTATACATATAATTAACTTAGTCGAATTGGTAATTTAGTATTTATTTCGACTACCGTAGAGACATAAAATATATGCACAATTATTACATAAATCATTGTGTCATAAAAGTGACTGTCTCGTTAATATATAGTGTTTGATCTTATTTTTGTAACATTAGTATTTGAAGCTATTAAATACAAAATAATTATTGATGTGAGCGTATTTCTCTATAATAGACTTACTTTTTATTTATATTTCACAGGTTCATGATAAAATGTCGTATATAAAGGTTTTAACTTTTTCTGAATATAATATCGATTTAAAAACTCAGTTTTATGCTTATAATCTGTGTGTGTGTGTGTGAGTTTTTTGTTGTTTTGATATAAACTATGAGTTTTATTTGTATTAAATACGTGCTGTCTTTTATTTATTGTGGTTCTTTGATTCCTACTTAATCCTGACATACTTTTAATGAATTTGAGCTATAATTTCTCCTTATACTCTAAGGAAAAGCGTATTTATAATAATACTAGCGGGCATGTTGTCCTGCCTTGATAATAAAAAATATCAACTGCAGCGCCACCTACCAAGTACCAAGATTACCAAGGTTATCTAAACCATTCTCGGATCCACTGGAATACGCACACAAAAATTCATCAACATCGGTCCAACCGTTTAGGAGGAGTTCATTGACATACACGCGTACAGAAGAATGTATACATAAATATAATAAATAATACATATTTAGAAATCCGTGAGTAAGATTTATCAAAATCGATTAAGCTGTTTTGTAATTTAAACAAACAAACGCTTCACTTTTATTTGTATTTATTATACTTTGATGTATATTACTGTATAATAAATAATTAGAAAAATTGAGTCTATATTGTAAACGCGAAAGCAAGTTTATGTATTTGTTACGCTTCCGTGCATTACCTGCTGAACCAATCATCGCATAATTTAATATTTAGGTGTATAGAAAAGGAGTTATAACATATGGTAACTTTTTTGTTGGAAACCTATTCCTCCTGAGGGATGGGTTAAATCCACATTAACATGAATAAAAGTTAGTAAATATATATTGTGTTATAAAAATTCAAATACACTTTTGTTATTATAAAATGTATTTCTTTTTTTATAATTAACACTTACTGGTGCACTTTGGTGTGTGTGATTATCACGTACAACACACTTTTCAATGAAATACGAGTAGGAACTATTTCCTCGTAGAAGAGTTAACGAATTTGCAAATAAAAATGTTCGTTTCATATGATTTTAAAAGTTGATCTCACAGGGTTATAATCTACACTTTAAGATTTTTAAGATATTTTTATGTAGAGATTTGTATACTAAACAAAGCAATTTTAGTTATAGAAGAATGCAAAATACTTAAATGATGTAAAGATCTTGTGTCTAGAATAAATAAATAGTACTTTGCATTGACCCCGACCGTACACAAAATATTTATGAATCAATGCCGTCATACGTTCTTCGTTTACGTCTTGTAGGCATATATTAGACGACAGCCATATACGGTGTTATTACAAAAAAGTTAAATACGTGTAAATACTTGCTTTAAAAAGGTTTCGTACTAAATGCACCGCGCTTGCCCGAGGCAAGTTCGCGTTATCCTTTTTTCACAAGTCTAACCTAACCTAACCAGAGCGAGACAAAAGAGCAAAATGGAGAACATCAGCGAGCGCGTTGCATTTAAAACGTAATCTTTTTAAAGCAAGTATTCTATACGTATTTAACTTTTATGTAATAACATCATTAATGAGTTTTTGGCGGGATTTCAGTCTGTCATGTAGTGGATTTTATATTTTATTCATAATCTTGTGTTATTAGACTCTATATTTTGTAAATTTGGTGGTGTTTTGCGTAATATAGTCAGTTTATTGTGCATAAGTGAAGTGAATGGAAAATGATACCACGGAGCATGAAATTCTGAGATGCCACAAAAACTCCCTGGAAGGTTCTAACAAGGGATCCACCATCTTGTTAGAATATTGACTGACACGATGCTTATTATTGAAGTGATTGCACGATGCTTGTAATATTATTGACTACGTGACAATGGCAGTAATAATCTGAATGATTGATTGCCAAAAATAAAGATAAAAAAAACATCATGTTAAAATTCTAAAGTGTTTTTAGAGATATAATTTTCAAATATTTTTGATATTCTTCTGCCTTTATTGCTTTAGCTAGAAGATCATTACTGTATTATGAAATAGGTAAATACTTCGATTTCAGGTGATTTCAGTGCTTTGACCTAATGTTGATGGGAATTATTTTTATAATTAATACTTCTTTAGGCGTTGAATAGTGGAGGAAAGTATACTGTCACGCTCGGGTCGGTGACGCCGAATCGTTTTTACTAGGCTCAAGTAGATATTAAGCGTGCTTGGGTCCGTGATGCACTGAATTGTCTTCATTTGGCTCCAGTCTCAATCAGCCACGTTTGCTATCGGAAAGAATGAATTGTTCCAATAATTAATAAGAAGTTCATTAAGCACATTTTCGAGTAACATCTACTCTTTGTTTCATTAAAATTGGTTCAATCTATCAAAAGTTATTGTAATTTTAAAGTTGACGCCATCTAAGTACGAGAGAAAAGTAGATAGTAATTAGTTTCAACATCAATGGGTCGGCTCGTCCGGGATAGTACCACCTGACCCACAGAAACACCCACGTGAAGTAACAGTGCTTGCATTATGCGTTTCGTTCGGTCGGTAAGAGAGCCTGAGGCCGACCTGCCCCTCTCCCTCCCCCTCATTCTCACTCCCCCTTTTTCCACCAATACAGGCTGGCAACGCATTTGCGATTCCTCTGGTGTTACTGGTGTCTATGGACGGTGGAGATCACTTAACATCACGTGACCCGCCAGTTCGTTTGCCTCCTATGATATGAAAAAGAAAACGCGAACGAAGTCACGGGCACAGCTACTAATACATAAAATGTAATTTATTATACAACAATAAAAAAAAAACAGTTACAAACACTTTTAGTAAATTGAATATACATACTTAATTAAGTATTTACGGTAACTTTGAATACGTCTATAGTACTATAATCGCGTATTTTATACATAGTGATAGTTTATTTACGTAAATAATATTTCGTGGCCGCCCCCGATTACAGTTGTGGCAACTTGACCAACATTCTCCGAGCTCAATAATTTTAACTTTTTTTGTCTATTCCATTACAAAATTTCCGGTCTATTGTTGATGGTTCTACACTTTTGCTTTACCGCATACCACGGTTTAAGAACGTACGTGAGAGGTATTAAGTAATTCTTATGATAATTTTGTAATGTAATGATTTTATGGTTCACTATTTACCTTTGGCATTTTGACTTTCGGATACAGATTACGTGATGAAAGCAGTTTCTATCAGTTAATTGGAGTATTCTTAAGTTAATGTCGTGATGGAGAACGTCTTGTTTTTTTATGTCAAGGTGAACGAATAGGTGGGTCACCTGACGTTAAGCGATCACCGCCGTCCAAAGACACTAGCAACACCAGGGGAGTCGTAAGTGCGTTGCCAGCCTGTGTTTTGGGGAGATGTAGGAAATGAACGATGGGATGAGGAGAGGATGGGAAATGAGCCTCCGGCGCTCTCACTGACCTAACGAAACACACCAGTGCAAGCACTGTTACTTCACGTCGGTTTTCTGGGAGAGGGTGAAACTACCCCGGACCAGCCGACCCATCCATACTAAAACCAATAATAGTTTCAGCGTGGCTCTATCATCATCAAATTGGTGTGAATCTATGGCCATATTAATACGTACGTGAGACAAAGGTTTGTGAATTTAATGTACATTTATATTTTCTGGATGTAAATTAAAGAGAAATATTTGCAACAATATTTAATACCGAGTACTACATTTCTACAGAAAGTATTTAGATATTAGGAAATAACGTAATGATAATACTATCTCTCATAACTGACTTCTATACCTCATATAAGTTAAGCCAAAGTCAGCAAATGAGAGAGTTTCACAATATGTAACTTGTGTTACTCCTTCAAAACTCTTTGTATGCAGATGATAGGTATGTCAAAACATTACAGATCATTTAGAAATAAGCTTGGATAAATAGACAAACAATAAAAGGGTGATCTCAATTTTACTAACCTATCTAAATGGGCGAAACAAAGTAATTCACTGCGTTCTTCTCCTCTGTTCGTCATTTAATTTGCGTTATATATTTTTTTTGAGTAACTATTGGCGAACTCTAGTGTTATAAACAAAAAAAAAAATGGAAATACATAGTTCGTTTTCCTTTACAAGTCGAAATCTCTATTTCTTTCGTCATATTTTACGATCCCTACGTCTACTAATCTGCAATATTTATATACTCTTTGGCAAAAAAAACGTGAGTCTTAACAAAGTTTGTTTCGTCATATATTACGTTTCAAACGTCTACTAATCTGCAATATTTACTTACTCTTTGACAAAAAAAAACACGTGAGTCTTAACAAAGTTTGTTTCGTCATATGTTACGTTTCAAACGTCTACTAATCTGCAATATTTACATACTTTTTGACAAAGAAACAACTTAGTGATTCTTAATAAAGTAATGAAATGAAATTTAAATTAATTATTTTCTACCACTCGACGGCTACCAGTCTAATTAAATTAGTCAAATTGTTTTTTGGTGTGATTAACAATGTGGACATTATCCATACTTATATATAATTGCGAAAGCCATTTTGTTTGCGTTTTTGTTGCGTTTCTAATGGTACTCCCATACCTGCGTGTATCGTCACGAAGTTTTGTCTATGGTCATACTAAATGCAAATGTGGGAAGACATTATCGTCTTGCGTTACGAACTATCGGAATGCGTGGCGATAGACGCAGCACGATAACTTGGCTGGCGGTTTTTACACATATCAAAGGAGTTTAGCGGATTCTAATGTCAAGTCATTGCAAAGACACAGGTGTGGCAACGTATAATCTGTGCCTTTATCGGAATGATTTATTACGTTAATTTTAGCGAGATAAGTAGTCGAAGCTTCGTTTCGCAGATATGGACGTAGCATAAGCCTTGACTGTTCAAACTATGATCATAAAACTTTGCAGGCACGTTCTCAGAGGTACAAAACAGGACATAGCGTTGTCATTACAAAATGTACTTACTGTTTCAAAGGTAATACTTGGACGACCGAGCCTAGCTCGGTTCTTTAAAAAACATTTATAAAACTAAATAAACTGTTAAGTTTGTCACACAAAATTAGCATCATTTATAAAAAATAAAAATAAAAAAGATATCTCTCCTATAATTATAATATATATTTTTTTATTAACATAAACTGTTAGGATTGCCTCACAAAATTAGCATTTTTTACCAAAAAAAAAATTCTCTTTTGCTGTCACTCAGATTCGAACTGGGGTTAGACGGATTTTCGAATCAGCGGATTTCCATCTGAGCTATTTTTGTTTTGACAGCTGCGGCGAAATTTAGATTTATATTTTAGCTATATTTTTTCATTGCCTGAAAACTCAGATAAAAAAGTTTTCTATGAATAAAATCTAGCTAGATCGATTTATTGTCCCCGAAACCACTTACATACTAAGTTTCACGGATATAAATGACGCCGTTTCCGAGGTCCTGAATATATAACTATATAAAAATATACAAACATTGCCCGTTTAAAGGTATTAGATTATTAACACATTTACGCGACCTTTGTGCTAGGAATTATAGACTTCTTTATTTTTTTTTATCTCAATAAATGACGAAGGAAGAGATAGGCCTTTACACACACCTATCTAGTGCAAGAAGTTCCTTTCAAGTATTATTACTTTCGCAAGTGAAAGTGTTTCGCAGATCGTGTAGCCTCTAGCCCTGCCGGTAGAAGAAAGTGATTCACAAACAGGTCACTATTGTTGGAAACGCTAACTACGCTAATTCGTAGTACATAGATAGTTTTAAAGTAACTCTTCTCTAAATATGTAGACAACCGAACATATGTAAGTTGTTATTTGGACATGTTACAGAATCAATTTTTTTTAATACAATGTAAGATTTAGCATAATCAAAAAAAACTTGAGAGGTGTCAAGGTACACCCGGATGGAACGAAGTTTCTTTCGATTAATTAGTGAAGGAATTGTAATAAAATTTTATTTTTTTAAGTTATAATAATATTTTTTTATTATTAACAAATATAATGTTATATAAACTTAATCAGTAGGCTCAATTTTCGTAATCATTGGCTTGTGGTAACTGAAGTAGGAAACATATGTTTGGGATTCTATTTTATTTAAATATTTTGAAAAAACTGCATCAATGGTTTATTATTATTTTTTATTATTTATAAAAATCCTGTATACACTCAACAAAAATAATCGTCGCGACACCACACTGTTCAATGCGAAATAGAAATGAAAATATCTGGCTTGCTATCTATAAGAGAGAGAGAGAGAGAGACAGAGAGAGAGAGACAGACAGAGAAACATGCG
>JACEII010000059.1:9308-42119 GCA_014332785.1 Antheraea mylitta | reverse complement strand
CGCGTCTAGAGGAGACTGCGGCGAGAGGGACGCAAAGGAATTCGCGGTCGAAATGGTAAAAAGGCCCTCGGCGGCCTGCGACGCTACGTTGCGGTAAATCGAATTTACAATCTCCTGATCTAAACCGCTCTCAAGGAGATTTTTACGAAAGTATTCTGCCACAACTAACGGATCCATCACGGTGGATCGAGGAGAGGGAGGGGTCGCGAAACAACCTCCCTGCCTTAAGGGCAGGGGGGCACGCCAAACGGTAAGCTACGGGACTATATCGAGTCGGGACCAAGAGAACTGTTTAAAACCAAACAAAGCGAAAACACAAAATAAATAAATGAGTGGGCGAGACAGGGGACCATGTATATGAATAAGATACTATAATATAAATGAATAAAATAGATAAATAATAATAAATAGGTACTTACATATATACGGGGGCACAGAAATAGATTACTTTATCACTAAATAGATAAAAATTAACGAAATATATGAGGAAATAAATAGATAATTAAACAGATAAATAATAGTTGGTTAGATATTTAAGAATAAGGAATAGAAAAATGAGTATATAAATAAACGGGTAAATATATAAATAAGGGAATGTCTCACTCACTCAGGTAGATTTTGTAAACGTGTGCCGCAGCTGCACTCAACTTAGCACTGAACAATCACAACGAAATCGAGAACAAAAGATCTCGAACAAAGGAGATATCGGACACGTGCGTTCGCTAGCGCATCCAAAACCGGACTCCTACATCGAAAGCTTACATTACAGTTTGCTGTCTTATACGTAGCCGTATACTATTCTTGATACTGCCTTTTAATTTTGTATAGATTTTAACAAGCGCCATCTCTTGATGCCGTGTGTAAACATACTACACTAAACAATTGACGGTAGCGATGATGGCTGACTCTCTTATAAAAGTCTAAGTCTATCAATTGTCAGTTCGGAACATCATTCTATTATGACCAAGAGGCCAGGATCATAACTCCATGAAGCGACGAGTGATAACTATGTTCGTATTTCTCAACCAATGATATCTATGTTGTATTTATATGTAGTTACTTTCTTTGGAATTCTACGTAGTACATTCACTTCACGAGATTAAAATTCGCCTCGCGTTGTCCATATGCATTATACATATGTATATACTGTATACTTTTACTGTCAAGATAAGTTATTGCTAGTTTTTTTTATTAAAACAAGTTTATTTGTATGCTGTTATTAATTTCTGTTCGCGTTTTTGATAACGTAGTTAATAATTTTTTAATTGTTTTTTTTTTGCACAAGATCACTACTCTGACCCGAATAAAAGCAAAAAATTTAAAAATATTGCGAAGTAAATAACAGCTTCCGACTGGCTCGCTGGCGGCGGTTACGACCAACGCGCAATGTAGTTGTAAAGGAAGTATCACGTATACTCCCGAAAATTAATCAGCTCGGACGATTAGTCGGTCGACTAGTCGGCCTTTTTTTCCACCGACTAATCGGGTAATCAGCTGGTCGGATGTAGTCATAATCGGCACATCTCTAGTAATCATAGATTCAAGCTATCCGTCGGCAACTATTTTTCTGAATACAGGTCCTTTACTGTATACCTAACAGACGATCCTTAATTATGATTGTTAACGCGTGAAATCATCACAAACAAATAAATTTACATTCATATATATAACACTAGCTCCTGCCTGCGACTTCGTCCGCGTAGTAATAGTTACCTGGGGCTAACGCTAAAACGCAGCGGAAGCTCTCAAGAGGAAAAAAAAATCTCCCCCTGCCCACATGCCCCCCATGCCCCTCCACTTAGTCTAAGCGCGATAATTTATTGAGTAAATTAGCTATATAACACTGAAAGAATTTTTCAAATCGGACCAGTAGTTCCTGAGATTACCCCCCTATAATGTCACGACGTCACAAACTCTACCTCTTTATAATATTGGGGTGTAAGGGGTGTCGAATAACATCATAAGACTTGAGACACCCAAGCCAACCTCACCTGCACGTAGTGCACCCTGCTGAATAACGAACGAGGCAATGGCGCAAGCGGGGTGGTAGGGTTTTACAGCCCGACTGGGTCGCAACCACCATGTATATGGCGAAAAAGCCCGTAATAGTGATTCGCATCTA
This sequence comes from Antheraea mylitta, assembly GCA_014332785.1. Taxonomy (NCBI): domain Eukaryota; kingdom Metazoa; phylum Arthropoda; class Insecta; order Lepidoptera; family Saturniidae; genus Antheraea; species Antheraea mylitta. The sequence continues at coordinate 39,997 of JACEII010000059.1, read as the reverse complement.
CGGGTCGCGTTTCGGGATCAGCCTGTGCATATCCGGCTTATTACAGGCCGGCATGATAGTGGCGACCGGCGATGGACAGTGCGTCAATCGGTGGTCGCTATTATTTTTGGATTGTACTGTGCTTACCATCAGGCATAGTGCAGTCACTTTGCCGTGCTACAATAAAAAAAAAGATTAGTTAGTATATGTTTTTTTATTTCAATGTTAAATCAAGTTAAATATATTTCTATATAATTTCTTTAGTAATAATATTTATTATTAGGTATGCTTTAATACTTCTATATATAATTTAGGAATGAATTGAAGTACGTGTGTATTTTGATGCATCTTTATATTTAAAGATTTCTTCTGTACGTGTGTATGTCACTGAACTTCTCCTAAACGGCTAGCCCAATTTTAATGAAATTTTGTGTGCGTGTTGCAGCGGATCTGAGAACGGTTTACATTTGGAACCGGTAGGTGGCGCTGCGGATAAATTTTAGATTTTTTTTATTATCAAGGCAGGACAACGTCCACCGAGCCAGCTAGTATATTGATAAATATAAGTGATTTTATCTATAAACACTCTATATAAGTAGATGTCTACATTATTCTTTGATGTATGGACTGTTTGTTATATAAAAGAAAAAAAAATATTGACCTAATGAATGAACTTATTTTTAAAATAAACATTTATTAAACTGTACATATTTTTGTTTCAGGTAACATTTTGCAATCAGAACTAATTAAAATTAATAAAGACCTTTGGATCTCATTTGGTAAATATAATAATTTAAATTATTTTACTAGTAAATAGCAAATCACGCTATAGCATCACGCTGAGATCAATAGGAGCGGAGTACTAATGAAGAATGTAAACATCGGGGCTTTTTTCTCTTGAGATTTTAGCGCTGGCGTTAGCTCAAATAAACTATTCCACGCGGAGGAAATCGCGGGCATAGGCTAGTATATATGTTAAATATTAAATACAGTCACCATCACAACGACTTAACATTCCGCATTGCGAGAACGTCGCGAATAACCCGCCCACAACCTTGATATTTGTGATTTCTCGAATGTTCGATAAACGACACAAACACGTCTGCTTTGTATACACGGTTATAACCGATAAATGATATAAATTAATGTTATATCAAGGGAAACGGATATTATATATATAAATATTATCGAGATTAATAAATTGTTACATTTATACGCTCCCACGCCTCTTAACTGATCTATTTATCAAAAATATATGTTTCATAGGAAAATACTAGGGTAATTAAGATACGGATTTATGATGTATTTTAAAATCACGGTAAAGGATATTGGATTTTATTTTGTTTTTATTTAAAACCTTCAAAATTAAAACGTCCTTATGTGATGATATGTTCATATTATAAATACTAATTTTTACTCGCATCTTCGACGGCGTTTGTAAAGATTTCTCTGTCTGTCGAGAAAAGTACGTTTGTTTTGAAAGAAAGGTACATTATGCCCTTTTGTGTACCCCTGACAATGTGAATTATGACAAACAAAAACACACTCGCATTTACAGTTTTAATAATGTTAAGGATGACATAATCTAATTTCAGTAATACAAATTTAATCGTGGATATCTCATGCGGAAATAAATGAATACAAATTACAATTACGTTCGATACACGAACAATATGAGTTTAAATACAATAAAAATTAAATATTATAATCACAATTAAACTACTGAATTATAATTATATCAATTTAAAATAATTGTATTTTGAAACTCCCAAAATATCTCTCGATTCTCTAGGGGATTCTAACCCGTTGTCGACTCCTAATACCTCGCGCTGTCCCCATGTGCCATGATATTTCACTATTGCTTAACTTATTTTCTGATCTACACTTTTAATGATTATTGCTCAGCTTCGAAAATGTATAGGGTGATGTTTTTGATAGGTTTATTCTTCCCCAATTATGAAAAAATCGGTGCTATAATCTGTGACTCGAATATCTCATTTTTGGACTGATATTTCACCGTTTGCAACCATTGATCCGAGAATAATAAGGCGTAGACTGATTAAATTACTGTATTTGTCGCTGAAGCTTGTTAATTTTATAAAAGATAAGCTGTCCTTGTTGAGGTTAGGTCAATTCAGCACCCTTACGCGGCGATATATACATATCCTACTTTCTGCGCTTAGCACCAAGCTCGATAAAGTTACCTTAACACAACTGCAGTTAAGAAAGATTTAAAAAATATTGGTAACGAAATACACAAATCACAGTCTTACGTGTGTATAGACATTGCAAATAAATGTTATTGTATAATTTAACAATATATTATATCACCCAGTTTCACGGTTAATGGGTCTTTGACATTTGATTGCGCGCCGCAAACTGCGCCGTTTCAAATATTACTTGCAATTGTTATGATTTATTATTTTGGTTAATATTTTTAATTATAAATGAATATTGAATGAACAGGACGTTTTCTGAAACGTTGTTACCATTTTAACATCCATAGGGTCTCGTACCACAGTTGTTATGAGCTCTAATTAAGCAAAAATGATGTAGTGCCTTTCGCACACGAGAGATTTTTGTGCTGATCTATATTATTAATTCTATATTGTAGTATTCAATGTCTTTGTAGCGGTTATTTCAAACATAATTCAAGCTTTGTAATAATGTACTTATTGAAGGTCATTACTGCCTTTATCAAGAAGGTAAATGTTTCCAATTTTATTGTTAGCTACTTCAGACTATTTTAGTTCTTTGGTAAAATTGTACACTTTTGTCAATATATTCCAAGAAGTTTTTATAACGTCTCCGAATTCATGTTTCAATTTATTATTTTTAACACGCGTCGCCTGTATGCAATGACGAATACAGTTATCTATACAGGCTGAATGTATAGACAGTAGCAATATTTATAAAGAATACTCTTCACACGATTCTCGTTCTAATTTAAAAAATAGGTGCTTAATATTTTACCTAATTATCTAGAAAATACTAAAATTAGACAAAATCCTCTATGCGTAGGTGCGCATACTAGACGCATATTAATATAGATTAAAGCACAGCGCCAATGAATGTCGGTCGATTATAATTTCCCCGCTCTGGTCGTCTCAGCCTACCCTGTGTGGGCGGGCGAGGAAACTGTTGAAGGCGACGCCTTTTTCAGTGATTGCATCGCAGCCCGTGAAGACGGGCCGGTCGTTGGGTTCCGCTGTAATCAGAAAAAGAAAACATTTTTAAATAATTTTTTTTTTTTTTTTTTTTTTTTTTTTTTTTCCCTTTTCCCAACTTAGCGGTTGATATCTTTGTTATAGTGTTATTGTGGTGTCATTGAATTAGTCTTCCTCTTCGGGAATGACTAGGTTTCTCGGCGATGGTCTTGTCCGGCGATCTGGCGGTCGCGCGTGGAGCGGCGCGATCCCTCTGACGAGGGGGAAGCTGGTTGCGTCAGCTCGCCTGAACATGGCTGTTGTTAGCCGTGTGATGAAGGCGTCAATGTCTTCCCATTCCAGGCCTCTTTTTATCGTCTCGTTCCTTACGTATCTAGGAGCTCCAACGATCGTCCTCAAGCTGAGACGTTCCTGGATACGTAGGCGTTCTCTTTGGTAATTAGAGGTGTAAACGTACCATGCCGGTGCCGCATACGTTAGGCGGGTCCTTATGTACGATTTGTAAATTGCTAGCTTCGCTCTAAGGGGTAATCTAGACGCTAGTACGGGGCGGAGCATTGCTCTCGCGGCTTTCACACGTCCTGTGATATAGTCGACGTGTTTAATAAAGTTGAGTTTGGCATCTAAGTGGACTCCTAGGTATTTGGCGTGCCTCAGCCATGGTACGCTTTGACCCTTTAGGAGTAATGGCGGCGGATACGGGCTTGCGCCCGTGATGAGTGCCTGTGCTTTGGCGACATTGATCTTCACTCTCCACCGATCTAGCCAGTCCGACAGAGCCGCTAATGTCGGACGCAGATAGTCTGCAGCGTATTTTTTGTTCGCAGAGAACGCAAAATACGCCGCATCATCCGCGAACAACGCAAGCTCTGCCCGGCCGACCCGGGGAATGTCGTCGGTATATCGCGCATAAAGCACAGGCGAGAGGCAACTGCCCTGGGGTACCCCAGCGCGTACCTGGCGTTCCGTAGAGGATACCCCCTCGACCGCCACTACCACTCGGCGGTCCCTCAGGTAGGACTCTACCAAGCGTAATATTTTCCTGGGTAGGGGAGACGTCGACAGCTTGTACAGCAGGCCCTCATGCCATACGCTATCGAACGCCTTCTCCATATCCAGGAAAATCGCTGCGAAATACTGCCTTCTATTGGCGCAATCGGACATCTGGTGGATGACTCTGCTAAGTTGCAGGGTCGTCGAGTGCTGCGTGCGAAACCCAAACTGCTCGTCTCTAGGTGGTAGATGAGGCGTTAGGTGTCGTAACAGCAGTTTTTCGAACACCTTCGAGACGGTACTCAGCAGCGTTATTGGGCGGTAGCTATCGGGCTTCCTGACGTCCTTTCCTGGCTTAGGCAGCATTATCACGCGTCCGGTTTTCCAGATGGTAGGAAAATGTCCCGTGCGGAATATTCCGGTATACAGGCGGGCCAATGCGGCGACGGTTTTAGCCGGTAGATGGCGCAGCGCTGTATTTGTTATCCGGTCCGCTCCGGGTGCTTTTTTGCGCTTCAAAGTCCGGATTGTTTTCAGGACCTGACTCGGAGAGACGAATACCGGCTCTTCGTCCTGCGGAGTTGTCCCTTCGACAATTGCTCGGATGTGAGCGGTCACCATGCTCTCGTGCTCTCGATCGACGACTGGATTGGGAGCGAACTGGCTCTCCAGGTGTTCGGCGAAGATCTCCGCGCGTTCGTTTGCACGAAAGTGAAGTTGACCGCTGGCATCTAGTATGGGCTTGATGGGCTGTTTTTCGGCGGATAATTGTCTACATAGACGGTGGATAGAGGGCATATCCCCATCTATGGACTCCAGATGACGTTCCCACGACTCAGTTGCGTGGTCGTCTAGGGCGCTCTTGATACGCTCAGCTAGACTGTTAAGTCTAGTTTTCTGCAGTGTGCATCGAGTAATCTGCCATCGTCTGCGCAACGCCCTCTTTTCCGCTATAAGCGAACTAATCAGCGCGGGCAGTTGGCGTTGCCTTCCGCTGGCGCTGCTCGTTTGCGACGATGTTGTGGTCGTAGCGTTAAAGAGGGCGCTACTGATACAATCGCAGAGCTCTACTGCCAATCTCTCGACGTCTTCGGCCGTAGAGGTGGGATACGACCGAGTATTGACGCTGAGAGACTCTGCGAACTTCGACCAGTCTATATGCGTGTATTTTGGTGGCGTCATTGTGCGAATCGGCTGTAGATCAACCGTAAGTATGATTGGCCGGTGGTCCGACGGGAGGTCCGGTGACACCTCTTGAGTCGGGGGAGTCACAAGTCCTTTGTAGACCACGATGTCTAGCACATCTTCCGACGAGTAACTGTAGTGGGTGGGTTGGTCAGGCCCCTCCACGCAGTAATCGTGTGCCACCGAGTCGTCGTACAGACGTCTTCCTTGAGGACAGGTTAATGAGGAGTTCCACCACACGCACTTGGAGTTGAGATCTCCAGCGATGATGGTCGGGCAATCATCTGCCATCAGGCTTCTCAACTCTGAGGTGATCCAGGGGACGCTAGGCGGCTTGTAAGCAGCAAATATCTTCATCTCCTGCTCGCCTATGGAAATTAATATTCCTAGGGCTTGAAAGGATGTCATGTTTGTAGGTGGAATCGGTTGATGAATGATATTGCGCTTGACAAGGATCGCTAGCCCCCTTATCGCTCTCCCGGTTTCACTCACTTCATCCTTCCTGTAAGTTAGGAATCCAGGAATGGTAAATTGTTCCCCTTCCTTGAGATGCGTTTCGGATATGAGCATCAAATCCACCTTCTTATCTCTCAGGAAATGGCCGACCATCCTTCTTTTCCCGGAGAGGGTGCTCGCGTTCCAATGTACAATTTTTAAGTTAGCCATCGGAATGTTTTAATTGTGCTAACTTCGTTAGGCAGTACTCCTGGAGTTCTGGATGTTCCAGCATTATCTCGACCAGCAGTTCGCTAGCCGACAACGAAGATTTGCCCCTTCCCTCTGGCCCGGCCGGTTGTGAAATTGCTTTCGGCGGGGGAGGTGCGGGGGTGGTGCTTTTGGTTTTCTTTTTACTCCGTTTCCTCCTCGCAGAGACGGTTTGATTCCTCTGCGTGGCATCGTTAGCAGGGGCCATCAGTGAGTTGGTCGCAGTCTCCTGAACCATAACACGTGCGGGGGCGGAGTCTCCTGTTCTCCTTCCCGTTCTGCCGGAGCGGGCGACGGTTCCCACGCTCTTGTTACGGCTTTCCTGTTTGAACACCGGGCACTGCGCGGCGTTGTTGGCCGTGTGAGGGCCGCCACAGTTCGCACAAGTGGCGGGCTCCTCTCTCGGGCGTTGGCACTCGTGTGCGGGGTGGGGCCCCCCGCAGCGGACGCAGGCGATGGGCCGGTGGCAGTTGATTGAGGAGTGGCGGAATAGTTGGCACCGGTGACACTGCGCCGGTCCCTTCTTGCCTCGCCACGCCTCAATCTTGATCCCTGGCATGTTACAAAGCTCGGTAACATTATAGATGTCGGGTGTTAAATTAGCCGTTCTTCGTAGGACACAGTGAAAGAGGTGCCCGGGTCTCCCGCCTTTCCCCTTAATGTGCCTAACGTACTCAGGCTCGAAATTCAAGTCCCTGAGAGCTTCCATGATGAATTCAGGGTCTGTATCCGCTATCAGACCTCTGATGGCCACTTTTAAACTCCTTTCTGCCGGTAGAGAGTAGGAGAACCAGGAGATGTTCTCCTCCCTCTCTATTTGCGTCAGGTAGGCCTGGATCACCCTGTACTCGTCTCCGTCTTCCGGGGTGAATCGTACACCTTGCCCGTAAGGGCGGGCGTTTGGCCTGCGGCCCAGCTTCTCCGTGAGAATCCTGAAGTGTGATACCCAGTTAGGAAGCCGCTCTACAATAAGCGGCGGGTATCTTGGGCGTTTTGGTGGCGGTTGTGTAGCGCTCGTCGCGTCCGCGGGCTGCGGGTGCGGTGCAATGTTTACATTGTGCGATGCAATGTTTACATTGTGCGATGCAATGTTTACATTGTCGATGTTTGGGCTCTCCGGCAGAGGTCGCTCTTCCGGTATGGAAGCGGTTATTGTTCTCGGCGGCCGGGTGACGGGTTTTGGCGCCGGGCCGGTTGCCGTCGTGGCTGCGTACGTCGGCTTGTTGTAGGCGGCGCTTCTCTGGATAAGTGATATTCGTTCCGTGTATTGAGGCGTCGCGGTACGTTTCGCCGTTTCCGGGATAACGGCCGGTAGCGGTGCTCGAGTAGTGATTCTCTGGGGCTGCGGTGGTTGAGTCGTTGCCCGCGAGGTTGATGCTCGGGGCTCTGGCTCGTATTCCGGAGAATCCGCAGTGTATGGGCGTTTAGCCCGGCTTACTTCGTCGCTGTCGGCGGGATCACGCCCTCTGCGATCTGCCCTGCCGACGGGATTCCTTCCGGGATGAGTTGGCTGGGTCTGGCTCTCGGATGGCTTGAGGAAGCGTTCGGAGACACGCTCCAGTTCTCCAACCATATCTGGAGTCAGTTGTGGGCGTCCTTGCATAACGCCTAAGAAGCACTGAAACATCTTTAGCATTGTTGTGAGACTGTCCGAGAGTTGTCCCTCGTACGCACACAACGTCTGGCTAAAGATGTCTATATTGTGGACATCCTGCTGCGATAGCCTAGGCTGCATCCGTGGGTCACGCGGGGGTGAACGGCGCGTGGGCGAACGGCGCGTAGGACTAGGATTCCTTAGGCCGTGTCTCGCTCGTGTTTCATCTTGTTCCGTGGGGCGGCGCTGGGGTGTTGTTAAGTCGTCCTCTGATTGGTTCAGAGAACGACTTTTTAGGGATCCGTACGACGCGGATCGATCGCGGTGATGCGATCGTTCTCCGCTAGAGGCGCTTCTTGTAGATATTCTGGCATCGGCGTGGTCCGGTGGGGATAGCAAAGTCGTCGTGGTGTCATCTGATTGGCCCTTAGAAGGGCCTTTTGGGGTTCCGCGTGCAGACATCTGGTCAGCAGACGGAGACGGCGCTAATGCGGCACTCCTCGCGCAGTGAGGGCGCGCATGCGCGATCCCGAGCGAGACGGAAACTTCTCGCGACGCGATCACTATCACCCTCTCACTCGCACGCGTAGGAGGAGTGGGCGCTCCGATTATAATTTCACTTGACGGGAGCGTCAAGAACAAAATGAAAGGGTTTATTGTCCGTTTTATTATCTAAAGTTATTAACTCTGGGTCGCCTATTGTAACTTTCGACACCGGTCATTACACCTTGTACGATTACGATTGTGTTTGTACTTTGGAAAGTCTTAGAATAAAAGTTTGTTAAAGTTAACTAAGGGTTTCTTGATTGTTTATTAGCAATTGTTTTGATATTAATATTTTATATGTTAAATATAACCATGAAGTGTCTATCCTAAAATACTGCAAGCGTTTAACCTTTCGTCTAAGAAAACAGTAAGGTTTACGAGTGATATGTTGAACATAGACAGATGTGAGCGAAACCGCAAGCAAAAACTATATTATATAACTTGTTAAAATCCTGCCAAATACTTCTATGAATACTGTCATTTTTATTTAACTCTCACGGGTAAGTCTCAATTTTTTAGGTCGACAGCACTTACAATAATTACGCGCGTCACCTATCACCATTCTCACGACATTGTGATCTCAGTAAATACAAAAATCTACGTATATATAAAAGTAAGTGAATCTAAGATCTGAGGAATGCGGTTGTAATGACATGGTGTGGTCGGTTTGTACGTAAGCGACATGATAGTGTCGTTTAGCGACCATCTTGTTTGAGATATTCAGTATCGGAGCCGGCTATTCATTCCTTCCTGGTTTATACCGTTGTATCATCTATACTAATATTATAAAGAGGTAAAGTTTGTGAGTTTGTGAGTTTGTGAGTTTGTGACGTTGTGATGTTGTGGCGTTGTAGGGGGTAATCTCAGAAACTACTGGTCCGATTTGAATAATTCTTTCAATTTTATATAGCTAATTCATCGAGAATGGTTATAAGCTATATATCATCACGCTAAGATCAATAAGAGCGGAGCACAGATGAAAAATGTTTCAAAATCGGGATGTTTTTTCCTTCTGAGAACTGCTGCGTATTAGTGTTGGTGTTATTGTATTTATTCCACGCGAACGAAGTCGCGGGCAGAGGCTAGTAAATAATAAATCAGATCTAACTAGTATTTTAGTTACATTTTTTGTCGATATATATGTATTATGCTCATTAACATACCGAATAATTTGGAATATATGATGATATATTATGTATCATATAGATAGTATTATACAAATGATATAATAAATACTATAAATAATAGATATAAAATAATATAGAATCATATTTACATATAATAATAATGTAAATCTAACATGTCTTAAATTTTTAGATTTTGTAAAAAAAATGTCGCAACTGTCTAGGATTAAGCGATAAAATACATTTCATTTATTTTTAGAAATGTCTGTCTGTCTGTTTGTTGAACACGCATCACTGCTAAAATACTATGTTTACAATAAAATCATACAGCATATTCTCACAAATAACTTTGTCTTTGTTTCATTATAATCTGTCTACTCTATCAAAAGTTATTGTAATTTGAATGACGGCTCGAGTTAAGTACGAGAGAAAGGTAGATAAGTAAATGGACTTAATAAGTTAATATGATCTTATTTATTACTCTTTTCTTTTACATAGGTTTCTACGCAGACGAAGTGGTGGGCACAGTTAGTAAGCAATACAATATATTTCACTAATTTTTAAAAATGTCTGTCTGTCTGTTTGTTTAAACACGCATCACTGCTACTATTGGGTTCACAATAAAATCATGAAGCATATTTTCTCGATAATAACTTAGCTTTTGTTTCATTTAAATCGGTCCCCTCAATCAGAAGTTATTGTAATATATGTAGTAACGACGCTACTTAAGTAGATGAGTAAAGTAATAATATATTCAGAAGATTTTAGTAGTAACTATTTATTTACATTAGGTTCCACGTGGCCGGAGTGCCGGGCGATACTTTATACCTTTAAATGAGCAATTCTTGTGTATTTTTATATTTGTATATATTCAGAATCTCGGAAATGGCGTCATTTATTTCTATGAAACTTAGTATGTAAGTAGTTTCGTGGACGATCAATCGATCTAGCTAGATTTTATTCATAGAAAACTTTTTTAACTGAGATTTCAGACAATGAAAAAATATAACTAGAATATGAAGCTAAATTTCTCCGGTGCTCTCAAAACAAAAATAGCTCAGATGGAAATCGATTGCTTCGAAAATCCGTCTAACCCCAATTCGAAGCCGAGTGTATATATATATTTTTTTATTGTTAAAAAAATTAAAATTTTGTAAGGCAAACCTAATAACAATTTATTTTTATTAAATAAATAATTTTATTATTATAATTATAATTGAGATATCTTTCTAATGCGAAGTTAGTGAGGCAAACCTAACAGGGGGTCTACCCAAGTTGCAGTTTCAGATTTCATAGGCATACTTTACGCTAACAAAATCAGAGCTATCATTTATTCTATGATTGAGCAATCTAATCACCAATACTTCGTTAGCTGCCCTTGATAAAGCAATAAAGCATTTGATCTGATCTAATACATATACTAGAATTATAATTATTATTGGAATGATTTTTATATCAACATAGTCATTAATACTGGCTCAATCTATTTGCATAATGTGATATATTTTGCGTAACATATAAGTATATAGTGCAGAATTTGAATAATTTTACGAAATATAGATCGATAATTATTCATGTTTTAAAATCAACTAAAACATTGGTATAAGGATTTCTAATGAGAATTTAATAAAATTCTTAGCTATGGGTTGTTACTTATCAATACCTACTATTTCAAATACCTGTGTATAGTCCAGCTGTTAAGACCTTGCTAGGTCAATAGTGTAGTAAATTTGAAATAATGTGTATTTTACCAAACCGTGGTTGGTAATCTTTGCAACCACAATACAGCACAGTCAAAACGTGCTGTGTTGCGTCTAATTTGACGGCAAATGTTCTAGCACAAGTTACTCAGGGTATAAGAAATTCTACAACAAAGAAACATTGTGAAAATAGTATTTACGAAAATGTAATATTCGGAAGCGATAACTGTTCAATGCTTAGCGTGATCGGAAATCGCGACGATGGATGCCTTTTCAAATTCTTGCTAATGGACCGAAGCGTTAGCATCGTTTTTTTTTTATATCGTAGGAGGCAAACGAATAAGTGGGTAACCTGATGTTAAGTGATCACCACCGTCCATAGACACTTACAACACCAGGGTTGTCACAAGCGCCTTGCCAGCCTGTGTTGGGGGAGGAGGAAGGGAAGAGGAGAGGGGGAAGTGAAGAGGTCTCCGGCGCTCTCACTGACCGATCGAAACGCAAAAATGCAAGCATTGTTACTTCACGTCGATTTTCTGTGAGAGCATGGTACCACCCCGGGCGACCCGAACCATTCATGCTGAAGCCAGCAATAGCCTCAGCGTGGCTCTACCACCTACAAAATGAAATCAAACTATGGGAGTGATTTTCTAAGCCAGCCGGACTGGCTGCTACCTTCAAGTTTGAAAATTTACTACTAAACATTTGTAGGTGTATTCCGGCAACTCCACTTGCAAGCCAGTCCTTTGAAGCTTAACGTATTGACTATCTTTAAACACATTATCATCCAACATTAGGTGGGATTGTGGCTGAACGTCATGAATCTATAAAAATGGAAAAAATGAACATATACGCGTAATGAAGGAGAGATATAACTAGATCTAGATCTTTCCAGCTAGTTAGCGCGCGTACGCATTCCATATAGCATTAAGCGAGCAGCTTTGCAGGAAATATGCCCAGTACCGATAGAAAGTAAGGCCATGCTTCGAGGTCGTGCGGGGTTTTATTCTGTTGTTTGGGAACTTGTTATTTGTATCGTAGTGTTCTTCGGAAGGAATTTATCCTATTTCCTACAATGTGCGATTGCATTTCGGTAAGTTTAGCTTCTAATAAAAAAGAAAGAAATAACGATGCCTGGCGATGACGTAAGGTGATGTTTGGTAAATATAACCAGTTTTTATATAAGAAAAATATAAGTAACCTTTTGCTCGGTAACTGCGTTTAAAAATAAAGTGGAACAAATAGGTTTTTAAAGGACCACCATGTATGTCTGTTTTTTACAATATTGTAAGCGTATCTCTTGAGATTATTATCAGATTATACAAATCTTATAAACATTATCTTCGGAGAAACAGCTTTACTCAGAAACAGGCCTATTTTAATTCAATAACCAATAATTTCGTAATAATTATTTTCTTGGTTCTTGTAATCTAAATTATCGATATAGAAAAAACTCGTTTCACATTTCACTTTCTTATAAGTTTGCGACATAAAATACTAGATAAGAGTGCGATTTGTTAAGTATAAGCAACTGATATACATAAATAGTAATTGAAAATACTACACCGAATTGAAGTACTCATCGGACTTGCAACCTCTGTTTCAATACCACTGCAGCCATGAGAGCTGACAAAATTGTGACGAATTTACGAATCCATATTGAGAATTTGTCATTATTATTCTTTGTATTCATGTTGTTTTAAATTGATTTTGTAGAAAACTATTGATTTCCTAATAAATGATTGACGTGTGTCGTCTTTTGCGGCTTGTAGCGTTAAGATTATCATTGAATAATGTTATGAGAAAGGAGTCAAACACACACTCTATATCATTCCAATAACTTAAATTGAGCGTTCCCTATACTTCTATAATATGAAAAAGGTACCAGATCTTCAGACCAGATTATCTATCAGAGAATTTAGCAAAAAGATTGTTGTTCAGTGTAAACGTACGCAAAGGGCACTCGTTTCTGGACATTGCTTCTTTAATTTATTATATTTCTGCGGAACCCAATTTAGTCGATATAACTTCAGCTATCTTTTAGTGAAAGTTCCGTCAAGATCGTTTTTTTTTTTATAGGCAAACGAAGATGCGGGTAACCTGTTGTTAAGCGATCACCGCCGTCCATAGACACTAGCAACCCCAGAGGAGTCGCAAGTGCGTTGCCAGTCTGTGTTTGGGGGAATGGAGAGAAAGGGAGATGGGTCTCCGTCGCTTTCACTGACCGAACGAAACGCAACAATGCAAGCACTGTTACTTCACATCGCTTTTCTGAGAGAGGGTGGTGCTATCCCGGACCAACCGACTAATTCATGCTGAAACCAATAATAGCTTCAGCGTGGCTCTACCACCTACAAAAATCAACCGTTAAACCGTTTCGGCGATAAGCAGGAGCAAACCGGCAAAAAATGTAGAAAATAATTTTCTCTTTGAGAGTACTGAATACACTTCCATATCCATTTAGCCAATAAGCTGTTATATTGACATTACGACAGACACTTAAACTATACTTATGCGTATATATGGTGACAAGCATACTGTGTATATATGAATGTAATATTGTTATTATACTACACGTTATGTAATTATAATAACCGTATTCATATTGACGTGAACGTAGCTGTTAATTATGTTTTATTTTTGTAGGTAATGTGTGGGTTTTAAGGCCACAGCCAGAAGCGATTATTATATAGGTAAAGTGGTTGACATTTAACGTACAGCGTGTCGGTAAATTTGTCATGTAAAAAATATAATATATTTATAATATTGTCGCCTGAGAAATAATATTTACAAAACTTATAATAATTTATTATTTAAGAATTATAAGTTAAAAGCCCTCCTACTTCTAATATAATCTATACCTAATAATATTTTTTTGGAAAATAAAGTAATTTTTCGCATCATGTAGGTGGCAGAGCCACGTTGAAGCTATTATTGGTTTCAGCATGAATGGGTCGGCTTAATGGGCTGTAATTAACAAAGCATCAAAAAGTGATCCTCAATCGTTCCATCAAAATAACATCATATCTATTAGTTACGTAAAGTTTGTTGTTGATGTCTAATGAAATCGCGATTGAACTAAAACAGTGACTAGTTAATTTCATGTCGTACCTGTAAATTAAAAAAGAATTTGTAGCTTGACTCGTCGTTTTTTCATTTAAAGTTTTACCTTTACAAATACTTTGTTCATATTACAGTAAAGACATAACAAATTGACATGTATTTCGTAAAACCAAACTCGTATATATAATAATGATTCCGATTAAGGCTCAGACTAAAAGTCAAGGGTAAAGAAATCAAGGAAAATTATGTACTTCGCAACTGTGCCCTTTCGGGTAATCACTTTTACAGTAATGTCATCAACAACTCTGTTGTTGATCGACGTAAGAGTTGTATATCTCAAGTATTTAATATATATGTAATGATAATTATACTCATTAAAAAAAAAAAATCACACAAAGTGCACAGTCGAGCATTTAATACTATATAACAAAATCTTCTGCCACGTCTGTCTGTTTGTTGGTGATAAACTCAAAAACTACTAAACAAATTTTCATGCGGTTTTCCCTCAATAGAGAAAGTGATACATGCGGATGGTTTAGGTATATAATGAATTAAGGTTTTTTTATTGTTCAAATGAGATAACGTCTGCCGGGCCTGCTAATAATATTATAAACCGATACTTAGTTAACAGGCTTCTAAGCTCTGCTCTTGTTAAATGCTAGTTGAAATCTAGAGTCAGAATATATGCCCACATCTAAATTTAATTTGCTTTAAATATTGAATAAAAGTTTTTAAAAACTACATTTCTTTGCGTTGTGTATTTTTAGCAGAAGATAAATTTATAATTTCGCATCATGACATTACTGTTAGATAGCTCATTTATCGAGGAAGGTTATATATTATCACGCTGAGAAAATTAGGAGCGGAGCACCAATGAGGAATGTTTCAAATTCGAGGCTTTTATTTCCTTTTGAGAGCCTTTAGTGCATGTTCATGTTAGCCCAACGTAACTATTCCACGCGGATGAAATCGCGGGAACAGCTAGTTTTATAAATAAAACTAAAAAAAAAATCAATTCAAAATATGATTGTCAGATTAAAATTAAATTATTTAAACTCAGGCAGTTCGACTTGTGATACGAAATCGACCATCGCCTCGGGGGAAAGAGAAAACAACCTGAGCGAGTCCAAATTAAAATTAGGAACCTGTTTGGCGCGCTTTTTGCTCCGCAGACCTCGTTTCGCAGTTCGACGCTCGGTTACAGCGAACGTGTATTTTATAGTAAGATTTTCGTTTTCCAAACGCACTTTCGATTTTGTTGAGCTGTGAAAGAATGCCGTGATTTCTATTTACAAATAGACACATTTTTTTATTGTTAACTGTTTTTTTTTTGTTTTTAGTACGACAAAGATATCGCACTGTACCTGACCGCGAATTGACGCAGCCTCTCGCGTCATCAGTTTCTGGACAGCTGGATATACTGGCTAATTCAAATACCTTACAAACTAAATCAAGTCACTATGACAGATCATTACCATGTACAGGAGGTAGTAATATAAAACGTGAAAACAAAAAAAAAACGAGGTAGTCATAAAGACTGCCGACAGAAGTGAAAAATCAATTCAACAGAATAACTGTGTTTCGTTTTGACATTTTAAGTTAGTTACAGGGTGAATTATCTAAATTTCATAATTTATAAATGGTCATTATCAATATTGGTCTGGTTTTTTACATCTATTGGTACACGGAGCAATATTTATATACATTTTTATGTAATGAATCAAATATATGGTAGGCTGCACAATCTCAGTACAAAATATCATAATTAGATATACACAGGCCGCTATACTACGCGTCGCTAGATTGATGCAAGCCACGCAAGAACAATACGGCCGGTCATGCTGATGTAGCATGTCATGACGCGATATTATTTATTTATCTGCTGCCAAAAACAGCGCGCCTAAAGAAGTTTTCACTTCAACAAACAAACTCGAATTCGCAATTAATAATATTAGTCGGGATTGAAATGATTGCATATTTTTTGATAAGTACCTTTGTATTGGCTTCATAGGCACAAGACACCACTGACCTAGAATGTTCTACGTGTGGACAATTTTATCGAGAACAGTCTGTAATTATGGACATGGTCACTATACCAAGTCCCATTTGTAACATTCTATCGAACTGGACTAAAAAAACGCAAAAAATCACCTTGTTTCAACAAGGCGAGACAAGTTTTCTTTATTTGGGCTTCTACGTCGTACGCGCCAACACGTCCATGGCTTTGAATTTTGGTATTTACATGTGAATTAATTAACATATTATTAAAATATTATCATATGCTATCAAAAACAAAATTTGTAAAAAAGCCAAATCTCGCAAATCATTTCTTCTACCATAAAAAAAATAAATCCATCCCTCGGTTCCTTTTTAAGACCCTACTTAAGGGACCTTCTGTCTTAAGTTATAACGTAATTTCCTAACCTAATAACATCTTATCAATATTAAAAATCTTTTATGTTTTAAATAAAATAGATTGATTTTGTTTGTATTTGACTTTACCTTAATTTTTTTAACTTTATTTTTGGCAATCAATCTTTCCGATTATTACTGCCATTGTCACGTAGTTAATAATATCACAAGCGTCGTTCGATCATTCCAATATTAAGCATCGTGTGAAACCATATTCTAACAAGATGGTGGATCCCTTGCTAGAACCTTCCAGAGAGTTTTTGTGGCATCTCAGAATTTCATGCTCCGTGTTATTATTTTCCATTCACTTCACTTATGCATAATAAACTAAATATATTACGTAAAACACCACCAAATTTACACAATATAGAGTCAAATAACACAAGATTATGAATGAAATATAAAATTTACTACATGACAGACTGAAATCCCACCAAAAACTCTCTTCCTTGATTTATACACTAAACACTAATTGTATTCAAAATATGAAGTAGAAACTTCAAACCTTCTCACAGACAGAAGTCTGCTAGAAACGCCTTAGAGTTTTGATGATTAGTCAGTCAGTGAGTGACAAAATTAAGAAATTTTGATCACTTATAATTCATAAACTACTAGTTTAAACTAAATGAAATTTGAAATATACTATGTTTATATAATGCCTGCTTGGTTACTGATTTCAGGCTAGATTAGTCTTATCTACGATAAAGCTACAGGGGTCGAAAATGACCTGAACTGCTTCGAGAAAAGAATGGTACGACCGTACCGCTTTCTTGCTCGACTTGGCGGAGGCATTGCCGTGTCCTTAAATTATTTACTAGGCTTTGTACGAAGCTTCTTTATTTATATAGATCTGACCTATGCCTCGGGAATAATATATGTTTTTTAGACAAAAGGTTACCCTAAGTTCTTCTATGTACTTTTAGCAATATGTACGCAAATTTTCACGATGATTGGTTTAGTAGCTAAGGCATAAATAAAAGTGTAACAAACAGACAAAATTACTTTCGTGTTTGTAGTTATTAGTTAAAATGAAATAAATGTTTATATTCTTTGATGACAATATACCTGAATGATATCTGATGATAGAAGGAATTGCTCTCAGGTGTGTAGCTAGTTCTTCTTCTATTTTATTTTTGGCAACCAGTCTTCTAGTAGACTATTACTGCTATTGTCAAGTGAGTAACGGTATTACAACTTTCTAGATATAATTTCAATGAACTAACAAGATGGTGGCCGTCTTGTTAGAACTTTCCAGGGAGTTTTTGTGGCAATTCAGAATCCATGCTCCGTGGTATTATTTCCGATCCACTTCACTTGTGCACAATAACCAAACTATATTACGTAAAGCACCACCAACATTACATAATATAGAGCCAAATAACGCAAGATTATAGATAAAATATAAAGACCACTACATGACATTCCAAGATCCCGCCAAAAACTCCTGGTGTAGCTAGATGTACCAATAGGTACTTTTTGACAGATTTTTAACTCGAGAATGGTAACGAATCTCAGGTGGATATTAAAATTAACCCTACTACTATATTACGGTTTAACAGTGTTGTTTTTTCACGGAAATGTACGACTTATAATTTGTACGTATACTCCTCGACGCTGCGTACAAACTTCTGGCAATGAGCAATCGTTGTTTTGAATGTTTCATAATCGTTTTTAATGACTACAATTCAATACTAAGTATAGATTACTTCTCGTTTCAATAACCGGCTGTAAACGACTTTCTATCTACTGTCACCAAATGATAATATATAAGTATATAATATATAAGTATTTTTAATTCTGATATCTATCCATACTAATATTATAAAGAGGTAAAGTTTGTGAGTTTGTGACGTTGTAGGGGGTAATCTCAGGAATTACTGGTCCGATTTGAAAAAATCTTTCAATGTTATATAGCTCATTTATCGAGGATGGTAATAGGCTATATATTGTCACGCTAAGACCAATAGGAGGAGAGCGCCATGAAGCATGTTTAAAAATAGGGGTCTTTTCCTCTTGAGAGCTTCTACTGCGTGTTAACATTAGCCCAAAGTATTTATTCCACGCGAACGAAGTCGCGGGCAGAGGAATAAGTAATAGAATACGTTTTAATTATTTTTTGGATATCTGTCTGTTTGTCTGTTTGTATGATCACGTATTACTGCTAAAATACTGAGTTCACAATAAAACAATTATAAGGTATATCCCCAGGAGTAACATACTTTTTGTTTCATTAAAATCGGTCAAATCTATCAAAAGTTATTGTAATTTGAATGACGACTGGAGAAGTACGAGAGAAGAGTAGTGATCTATACTAATATTATAAAGCTGCAGGTTTTGTTTCTTTAACAGGTTGAACGCGCTAATCTCAGGAACTATTGTCCCGATTCTCTCAGTATTATATAGCTCATTTATCGAAGAAGGCTATAGGTTATATATCATCACGTTAGGACTAATAGGAGCAGAGCACCAATGAAGAATGTTTCAAAATAGTTTTTTATATTTTTACTTTGAGAACTTCCGCTGCGTGTTTGCGTTAGCCTAAAGTAACTATTCCATGCGAACGAAGTCGCGGACAGAAACTAGTATATGTTAAACTTAGCAAACCTCCAAGCAAAAGGTAGTATGGACAAACTTACATATAGAAATTACTGTTCCACTAATGTATTTTACTGAATACAAATAACATTTTGATATCTCATCAGCATCCAAAAGTAAGTGATTCTAATGCAAAAAATTTCACATTTTTATATATATAAAAGTAAAATTATACGTAGCATAAATATAAGATTAGAAATTTTGTTTGTTAAATTATTTAAAAAATAATCGGTGATCTTATGTTAATTGTCTTTCACCTCAATGCCAATGGCCTTGGTTTGAAAGTGTCCGAAAAATTTGCAAATATGTCTTCCACATAATCGATTTCATGTACTTGACATTCAAACTGGTCATTCGAAACTTCGCACAACTATACGCAAATATACGCTCTATATTTATCCCAATAAAGTCTAGATTTAATTTGTATTTGAAAAACGAAAGAAAATGCTAATTCGGTAGGCGACACAAATAACAGACGCATGGTGTTCGGATTCTAGTAGTGTTTTGTTCGCTACAAATTTCAAATGCGTCCAAGGAACCGATGTGTTGAGAGTATTAAATGTATTCGAACTTACGAAGCTCGTATAAGAGTAGATATAAGAGTCGGTTAATTAACACGGGCATATTAATTAATGTTACAATAATCAAGCAAAACTAAAAAAAAAAAAAATTAATAAGGATTCAAGGATTATTTTTCAATGCTACTTTTAACGCGCTTATCTCTGGAATTGGCAGTACATTTGAAGAAAAATGTTTTTCCATTCTGTAGTCTATTCGATGAAAAATTTTATAAGCTTCATAACATCACGCTACGATCTTTAGGAGCAGAATAATTACCATTAAAAGTGTAGGTCCAAAAGTACGCTAACTGGGAACGAACTAGTATGGATGGGTAATATAACACGACGCGGCATTTCAGGCATTGAGCTAGTGAATATTTAAAAACAAGTAAAACCGCGGTGCATACCTTGTAATGTTATAATAATATTAAGTTTGTAGAATAAATATAATACTGAAACATAGTTTAACATTTCTCTTAATTATTATACATTTATGTATACAAAGAAAGTAAAATTATTAAGAAATTTCAAGCACTTTCTTCACTCCGTACGTAAGACATAAAATTCACAAATACGGTTGATTCGTTCCCGAGTTAAATATAAAAAAAAAATATTGCTCAGTAAACTCTGTTACATGGTAATAATATCTCGTTAAACCGTCAATAGAAATCAAGCGAGCGTAATCAGCGAATCGCTTACCATTAGAGTTTGGTTCCGCATAAAATATTATTAGCATTTAAGTTTTATATATGAACTCGCTTTTACCCGTGGCTCCACACGTGTTTTTTTTTAAATTGTATTAAAGAAATGCACCTAAATTTCTGAGAAGATATAAAATTACATAAGTACGAAACGCATACCACCTACTATAACATTTAACGTATACATTAGATATGTAAATGCTAAAAATGTTTATTTTTATATATCATAGGAGACAAACGAACTTATGGGTCATCTGATGTTAAGTGATCATCACCGTCTATAGACACCAGCAACACCAGAGGAGTCGCAAGTGCATTGTCAGCCCGTGTTGGAGGGGAAAGGGAGATGGGAAAGGATTAGAGATAAAGGAAGAAGGAGGATGTGGGCCTCCAGCGCTCTCACTGACCGAACGAAACGCAACAATGCAAGCACAGCTACTTCACGTCGGTTTTCTGTGAGAGGGTCGAGCCGACCTATTCGTATTGAAACCAGTTATAGCCTCAGCGTGGCTCTACCACCTACGAAATGAATGGAATCTACCATCAGCAATATATTTGGAACTTTAAACCATTATGTCGACCCTTCATTACTCACTTACACTATGTTAGTAATAAAAAGCATTTTGGATGTACTACTGGTTCTACAACAGACGAAGTCACGGATAACAGCTAGTATAAAATAAAATGGTCTAATTTCTTGTAACCTATCTGCCAGTGGAAATTCCGTGAAAATAAATCTAATCGTTTTGGAGACTAGCGTTAGACCACGTTTGATTGTGAATTGTATAAAACAAAGAAGTTATCTATTTATTTCCAAGGTTCTTTTAAAATTTGAAACGGATTTTGACACGAGTTTTTAATGCTAATTTTGTGAGGCAAACCTAACAGTTTATTTTAATTTAAAATTGTTTTTTAAAGAACCGAGCTAGGCTCGGTCGCCCAGGTACTATTAATAGAAAGCGGAGAAAAGTCGATGTCTTAATCAAGTCATGTAAATATTTTTAAACATTTAAATTGCTAGAACTGAATAGTGATTACGTCAAATAGTCTGATACGGAACTGCTCTTTTTTTTCTCGAACAGACTACGCTATTGACCTAGCAAGGTCTTAACAGCTTCACCAAACTACTAAGGCGAGCGCTTAAGGCACTCGGCCGATTTTATTTGGGCAACTAGCTCAAGGGTGCATGGCACACCTCGGCTTGGCTGTTGCCTGTTACATGCAAACTCGCGACCTATCTTAGCTAACCTAGCTAACTATTCATGTATGTTTGAGTTGTTGAGACGCATATGTGTACCAAGCATACACGCCTCAACAACCCTTCCATATATTCGTTTATAGGAAAATTAGAGTTTTTTTCAGTTCGATAAGGGAAAAAATAAAACCCTTCCACTTCCATGTGTCGCTTACACAATATTAATATTACAAGTTACAAGCGTCACAATATTACAAGCGTCGTACGATCATTTCAATATTAAGCGTCGTGTGAATTAATATTTTAACTAGATAGTGGATCCCTTGTTAGAACCTTTCAGGGAGTTTTTGTGGCATCTCAAAATTTCATACCCCGTTGTATTATTTTCCATTCACTTCAATTATGCACAATAAACTACCTATATTACGTAAAACACCACCAAATTTACAAAATATAGAGTCAAATAACACAAGATTATGAATAAAATATAAAATCTACTACATGACAGACTAAAATCCCGCCAAAAACTCTAGTACATGTTTGTATATTGTTTCCATTTTTATGACGTCAATACGCCCATAAGTGTTTATGGTTTTAAAATGAGGTTTGCGTACTTCTTGTGCCTGTAATTCCAGGCAATATTTTTTATTTCTTTATGGGTACATATTTATAATATATATTTATATATTTTCTTGAGTTTAAAATGTAAAAAAGGTTTTATATCTTCGTGGATGTGTAAATACTTCACGCACATAACAACCGTAAATAAAGAAAATAAACACAACATCCGTGCGAATAGAATTCATGATGTGAAATTCTTTATTCAAATATTTTAACCGTGGACTTTCACTTGGATGTCACTTTCTGGGGTCAGTGTGTGCGCGATAAGAATAACATTTTATTTGAGTTATGAATACAGTTATTTTCTTTATTATTATTTTATTTTAGAACATTAGAAATTTTATTATAAATATGGAATAATAAAATGGATATTTTTTGTATCCTTTTTGTATTTATTACAGAGTAAAACGTGTTTCGACAACCTTGTAAATTAATATATTATTAATTGGGTTTTGATAATAGTGGCTTAGATACATTTTTATAAGTGATTTGGGTATACCATTTCTTTGATTATTGTCCATTTTTTATATCCATCAAAGTATTTAGTATACATGTGTTTATGGTATAGTTTTTTTTACTTAACCGACTTCAAAAAATAGGAAGTTTTCAATTCAATTGTCTTTATAGTTAAATGTTTGTTACCTTACAACTTGTTCACTTATTAACCGATTTCGATAATTCTTTGTTTATTGGGAAGAAGATATATTATAATTTATTCTTTAGCATATGACATTGCATTTCAAAGATAGACCAGGGGAATTCTTAAAATTAAATAACTATGGTACGTAACTATGGTGAAATACATGATGATGTATTTTTCGGAGTAAACTTTTTGTCTGTTTTATATTTTATTAAAATTTTCTTTATTATATTTTTATAAATTTTATCATAGGCCTATATTCTTAAATGATTTTAAACGTCCATATGGTCTAAGATGGTGAAAACGCCAAACTTAGATGGAGACTGGCTCTCAAGCGCAGTTGCCTCAATATACTTATAGGTGCTTGCCGACAGACTTTCAACTCGAGAGTGATGTTCACATTAGAAAAAATACTATCATTATACTCTGGTTTCAAGGCAATGTTTTTTTTTTTTCATCGAAAAATCTGATTTATTGCCCAAATATTCGAACCCACGTCGACCGCATCAATATCCCAATACCTACTATACAATTAAGATCATTCAGTTTTTGGCGGGATTTTAGTCTGTCATGTAGTGGATTTTATATTTTATTCATAATCTTGTGTTATTTGACTATATATTGTGTAAATTTGGTGGTGTTTTACGTAATATAGTTAGTTTATTATGCATAAGTGAAGTGAATGGAAAATAATAACACGGAGCATGAAATTCTGAGATGCCACAAAAACTCCCTGGAAGGTTCTAGCAAGGGATTCACCATCTTGTTAGAATATGGATTCACACGTTGTTTAATATTGGAATGATCACACGAAGCTTGTGATATTATTGACTACGTGATAATTGCAGTAATAATCGGAAAATTTGATTGCCAAAAATAAAGTAAAAAAAAAAATTAAGACCATTACTTCGTATGTATAGGTTTCTAATTAAAAGCATTTTCTAAAATACAAAGATGCAATGGGACACACAAATCAACATCCAAAACGAATTAATTAATTCTAGCAAATAATAAGGTGTTAATTAAGAGGATTAGATATTGACATACCAGTTGCGACGAGTGCTTGGTTATCCGATCTTTCGTTGATTTTAGCTTTTTTTTTAATTTACTGTCCTTATTTTAAGGTACAATTTCGTCAATTTATATGAATAAAAAAATTACACCATGCGAACCCTCTTTTTGTTGAGCTTAAAATTGTCAGAACAAGGTTAGGTGGAGAGTAAATGTTTGAAAATCATACGGAAAAGTTTAAGGTTCAGGCTAAAAAACTCCATATAAAGAAGAGAGAGAGAATGAATAAGATTAAAGACCCCCTTCTTTAAAAATATTGACAGAATTGATAGATTAACGTTTAATTGCCATTTTATTTAATTGCTTGTAATTGTAAAAGATATATTCGAACTAATTTTCTTCGTTAGTAAACTCGTGCAAAGCCGAGCCGGACAGGTAGTATACTATAATATTTATATACGTGCCACTGTTTGTATTTCATAGACAGGTTGTTATCATACGATACCTATTGTATGTAAATATGACTACGGGGTTTTAATTCCCACAACACGCCATTGTTTGTGGCATCATTATAGGATCTCTTAATACACTGACCTACTACTAGTTGCCGGTAACATGTTTCGTTCTTTTAATCATCAAATTGAATATTTAATCATAGAATGCTAGCCTCTGCGCGCGACTTCGTTCGCGTGGAATGGTTACTTTGGGCGAATGTTAATACGCAACGGAAGTTCTAAAGAAAAAAATAACCCAATTTTGAAACATTCTTTATTGGTGCTCCGCTTCTGTTGGTCTCAGCGTGATAATATAATATAATAATCCTTGATAAATGAGCTATATATCACTAAGAGAATTGTTCAAATCGGACCAGTAGTTCCTGAGATTACCCCTTACAAAGTCACAAACTCACATACTCACAATGTCATAAACTCACACACTTTACCTCTTTATAATAATAGCTTAACTTTTGCTGGCGTTTTGATTACGCTTTAAAACTGTCGTATAGTATACGATAAATAAATAGATTATCGGCTCAGAAAGGAATCGATGAGAAAGTTAAGTGGCTACAATGAATAACATTAATCTATTGAACTTATTACAACGTTAAAAAGTGTTACGTATGCGTTAGTCACGTTTTAATAGGGTTTTGTAAGTAGGGCCATAGCTACCGTCGTATGAACCGTAATATTATTACGCTTCCAGCTATAGTGGTCTCTGCATATGCATTTAAACAAAAAATCGTAAAATTTTACAAGCAAACTCTAACTCTCATTAATAACGCATAATTAAAATGTGAAACAACGTCGGATATTTTAACTGATTTAGTTCGCAGTTATAAGTTTGTACAGGAAGAAAAAAAACTCTGCCTAAAATCTATTTCCGTTAGGGATATTGCATACGACGAGGTATGCTGTAGTCAGTACAGTATGCATAATATAATAAAACAAAAAGCCTTCAACAAATTTTGGCATACGATCCATTCGGCACTAGCTGTGCATCTGTTTACCCGTGTGCTTAGTGTGTAAATATAATTACAGAAATTATTTACGGGTTCATTATTTGAAGAGTGGAACTCTACACCATTAACCGACATCTTGAAAGTTGACATAACGGGCTTCTAGATGGCGCTAAGCTGTACTTTATTGTTATAAAGTTTTATATTGTAATTTAACCTGGACGAAATCGCGGACGTTTAATGATAGTATATAAAACACAAATGTTTTATATACTTTTATTTTTTTTTATGTTCTGAGGATTATATTTATATAAAACTAGCTGACCCGTGCAACTTCGTATGCACCAAATTGGTTATCACGCGAAAAAAATTTTTTTTTTTTATCGTAGCACGGCAAAATGCCTGCTCTATGCCTGATGGTAACCACAGTATAATCCAAAAACAATGGCGACCACCGAGTGACACACTATACATCGCTGGTTGCCACTATCATGCCGGCCTACAGAAAGCTGGATATGCACAGGCTGATCCCGAAACGCGACGCGCAGAAGCGAGTCACTATTACGGATTTTTTCGCCATGTACATGGTGGTTGTGACCCAGTCGGGCTGTAAAACCCTACCACCCCGCAAATAAAACTGATACCCGATTGCAGCCACAACTGCCATTTCCAATTGTGAATCCAAACTATCCACGGAATTACTCAAACGTATACCCAGATTACATGTTTTTTTTTTAAATAAGCCTAGTACCCGTTCGTAGCGTCATGTACCAGGATCAATTAAAATAAAAACTAACCAATATAAAACTGAATAAACATCTCTACCACTTACTTTATCATAACTATCTTCAACTTGTATTAAACCTTTTTATACTCCATTGTATTAAAGAAAAATATATGAACACCGTATCGAAGCGTCAAACATCGCACCGAAAACGTCAAATGTCACTTGCTTGAAACTATTGTCTAAGAGTTATAAACTGTTTTGAAAACGTATTTGAAATATATTTCCAATATATTTTTATAAATAATCTTAGTACCACTCACAACATAGTACCTATCACTTTCAAACCAAGCCAGTTTTATACATCAGGTTCAATCCCTCGGTAGGGATCCCTTGAGTGCGTTGCTTGCGCGATACCGTGACACACAAATATACATCACTGCTACAACACTACACGATCACCCCCACACACGTGCACGCCTACACGCTTACACATGAAAGTGGAAGAGTTTACTTTTTTCCCTTATCGAACTGAAAAACTCTCAATTTTCTGATAATAAATATATGCAGTTGTTGAGGCGTGTATGCTTGGTACACTTATACGTTTCAACAACTCATACATATATGAATAGTTAGTTAGGTTAGTTAAGATAGGTCGCGATTTTGCATGCAACAGACAACAGCCAAGCCAAGGTGTGCCGTGCACCCTTGAGCTGGTTGCCAAAATAAAACCGGCTGAGTGCCTTAAGCGCTCGCCTTAGTAGTCCGGTAACTTATATACGTATATAAGTTATTGAAACATGCATGTGTACCAAGCATGCGTGCCTCAACAACTCCTATATGTATTTTGTGTAGGAAAAATTCCTCTAAACTATATAGGATAGGATAGGATAACGAAAAATAGGGGTAGAACTCTTGTGTCACTGTATTGTGTGAGCAGCGTACTCAAGAGTTCCACGCCGAGGGAACAGATCTAGGCTTAAGCTGTTGCCGAGGAGGGCCTAATTTAGTGTGCGGAAGCGAAATTTACTCCCAGACCACGACGGCGTGATCTGCGGTTATGCGGGTGTGGGCGAGAACACGTTCTGTTTGAAGAAACAGGCTGGTATTGATCGTTCGCTGACGTGATTGAATCAGGAGGGTCGGTAAAAATGTGTCGCGGTCGTCTTCTACACTACGCAGCATTGGGTACGGGTTCATCATTCGCGGGGGATACCACTAACGGGCTAGGATGATTCGCGGCTTTTTCGAAATAACTACGTGTGAGTGATTTTATATCCGCCCAGACAGAAGGCATCTCCAGCTCCTGTGGAGATCCTTATTCCGGACGTACCATGGGGCACCGGTGATTTTACGTAGGGCTCGGTTCTGGAGAACCTGCAACTTTTGAATACGATTTTGTGCATGTGCAAATACCGAACAACTTTACGTCATAATCGGACGGATGCAAGTTTTATATAAAGTGAGTTTATGTCTGGGGGACATTTTTCTCTTATGACAAAGCAAATGATAGAAACGACCCAAGACCATACGGCTTTGTTTCACACTCTTTCTGTGTGTGAATCGAAATTTAAGTGTTTATTTAAAGTGACACCGAGATATTTCACCTCGCCGGCACAAGGTATTTTGGTTTCGTATAGCCTGATTGATGGTCGACGACGCATATATTTAAGATGGCGTCAATCCCAAGTCATACGTTTACGTTTATCGTTGTATATGGTGGTCAATAATGTTTAATAAAATGAAATTTGTTCTTTGCTATGGAAAAAAATAATTGGTTTGAAATTTATTATTGGAACGAAGTTCTTTACGGCAGGCTTGGAGGAAAGGGATTTTGCGAGACCGAACTGAAAAAAATGTGATAGTAAAACCGTAACGAAAAGTGCATGGAATAAAACAGTTAAATGAGACGTGCGCAGGCACGACAGTCGTATACACAAGCGAGTAGTGTATAATAACTTTCCCTTTCTCCTTTCTTGTAATTATTTCTATTTCTATGTAATCTTATGTTGCCAAACAAAAATAAAGAGACATATTTTGTTATTTTGATTGATAATTTGAATTACGATTACATAAAATTGAGCACGATTTTTTTTTTGCAAATAGTGTCGATTCTACATTAGCCGAAGGAACTTCGTTCCTACCTGGTGTCCCACGACACCACATTCTTTTTTTTATTTATAAAATATATCAGCGGGTATATATATGATTGTTTATAAAAAATGTGTCTGAATGTTTAATTGCGTTTAAAAGTTACTGAAAAAAATGTTCCTAAACTTATTATTGATTAATCATAAATCAAAATGCCCATTAAAAATACAACGTTAACCCGCTACCAAGTGTCCTAAATTCTGTCTATTGATATATTAATATTTTCTGTAGGTGGTAGAGCCACGCTGAAGCTATTACTGGTTTCAGCATGAATGGGTCGGCTCGTTCGGGCTAATACTGCTCTCTCACAGAAAACCGACGTGAAATAACAGTGCTTGCATTGTAGTGTTTCGTTCGGTCAGTGAGAGTGCCGGAGGCCCACCTCTCTTGCCCTTTCCTTCTTTCCCTTCCCTTACCCTCCCCCATATATAGGTTGGAAACGCACTTGCAAATCCCTTGGTGTTGCTAGTATCTATAGACGGTGGTGGTCACTAAACATCACGTGACCCACCTGTCGTTTGCCTCTTATGATACAACAAAATATATATTCATATATTAAAGAATCAGGTACTTTAAAATTCTTGTTCTTCTAACGTTGCCGGCTCTTGTACTAAGGTGTCGCAAAAAAGTCTAGTTACGTTAACTACAAATTTTTACTTTTCGTTATCCTGGAGAATCCCTTGCGTTTTATGGGACAAAAACTATCCTGGATGTAGCCTTGTAATATCAGTTATCACTGTGTTAAGTTTCGTTAAAATTGGTTCAGTACTTTCAGAGTAATACGGGTTTAGATTCTAGACTTTGATCCTTTATACTGCAGAACCCTTTGAGTTTTATGGGACAAAAAGTACATTTGATGTAATCTCGTTATATTAGGTATCACTGTGTCAAGTTTCGTCAAGATTGGTTCAGTACTTTCAGAGTGATGCGTGTGCATAGGGACAGACAGACAGACAGAAAGACAGACAGACAGACAGACAAAAATTGTAAAAAATTATTTTTGGCTTCTATATCGATAACATACTCTACCCTAATTAAAATTTTCAAAAAATATTTAATGTACAGATTTCGCCTTGTTACAGTTTTATTATAGTATGGGGCGCGATGTCAGGAACCTCCTCGTGGTGCACCCTGGGCAACGTCGGTCTAATTGACCGGCGGCCGATACCTGACGCGACTTTGACTTTTCACACGGACTCCGATTCCTCTTCACTTGTCGACTCTTGGCTTGTTTAACGGACACCGATGTAGAAAAAATATGGAAGGTACAAATAAAATCATATTACCCGAGGAGGGTACCGGCGCTGCCGGAGAATCCCTCCCTGGGCCCTCAGGCTCAGGCTGCCCCATGTTTTCTCGGGGGGGCAAATTTGTACAAGAGTTAGACTTAAACACAATGACCTTGGCGCGAAAATGGATCCCAGATTCTAATATGATAACCAATACAGGAAGACGGACCACCGATTTAGTAGATAGTATGAAAAGTGCAAGTAAGTCAATACAACTACCCCAGGAGGGCACCGGCACCTCTAGTGCCGGAGAATCCCTTCCTGGGCCTTCGGCCTCAGGCTGCCCCTCGTTGTCTGGGGGGGGCAACTTTTTGCCAGTAGTACGTTTGGAGAGAACTTCGTCTATAGACAGAATATCGGAACCGAGCAGTTGTACCAGCATGATGTCTGCAAAATCGGCTGTGGGACAGGTTTCACCAACGCCCAGTAAATTTTTTAGGCCTAAGGAAGGGACAAGCAGCCGGTTGTCTGACTCTGCCTCTGCGAGTGAGGCCGACGTTGAGATGGAGGTAGCCCCCACTAGAAAGGAGAAGAAAGGTAGAGGTCGCCCTACAACTGAGGAGTATAAGGGCCTACAGGCGAAAAAACAATACCTGCGCCTCAAAGAGGAGGAGCTCCGCTTGTCATCTGACGAAGAGGTAATACAGATAGCCAAGCGAGCGAAGGTCAAGCGAACCGCTCAAAAAGCTGTTGTTCCAGCAACAAAAGAGCAGCTAGCCGTTGACCTCAGGAATGGAATATTCGAAGATGCCCAACTAATAGCGGACGTCGTTCAAAAATCAAAAAATCTAAAGGGTAGCTGTCGAGGCGCCCTTAACGACGCCGTTGATGCAATACTGGAGAGAGTCACCAAACTAGCCAAGACTGACTCTGAAGAGGTACAGAGACTACAAGAGGCATACAAGACCCTCAAAGCTAGTGAGGCTAAGCGAGCTGCAGAAGTCGAGGAGCTACGCAAAGAGTTAGCGGACTTGCGAAACGACTTCCAGAAGACTAGCCGAGCGGCGTTGGCAGCCGGTCCGGTGACTGTTGCCGTTGCATCGCAACCAAATGAGGCCAATTCTCCTCCGCGCAAGAGAGTAGCGAGGGAGTTGAGCCAGGGGGATGTTGAACATGTCAGTGCACCTTCGGTCCCTTCGGTGGTCACTAAAGAGATGCTCGATAAGGCCATGCAGAAGGTAATGCAGGAGATGGACAGCAAGATGCGGTCGCACACGGAGGCTTTGGAAAGAATAATGTTGCGTCCTTCCCTAACTGGTGATCGTAGATCGCCGCAAG
>JACEII010000058.1:2725592-2796141 GCA_014332785.1 Antheraea mylitta | reverse complement strand
GATCGGGTTTTGGTCTCAAAAGGCTATTATAGAGTGGATCAGTATGTGAACGATAGTGTTGTCTGGAATTGACTCATCTCTATGCGTCCTTTAAAAACGTTTCTTTCATGTATGTAATATAGTCTAAATATTATATATATTAAAAAGATAAACCAGATCGAGTTTCTTGCCGGTTCTTCTCGATGACTGGCTTTTCGGAACCGGTGGTAGTTTTTGACGTTCATAAGTGCTTTATTAGAGCCTAAACTGAATAAAGTATTTTTGATTTGATTTGATTTAGACCTAACAATTTATTTAAAATAAATAATTTTATTATTATAATTATAGGAGATATATATTTTTTAAAAATTTTTATGTGAAAAAATGCCAATTTTTGTGAGGCAAACCAAACAGTTTATTTTAATTTAAAAATATTTTTTGAAGTACCGAGCTAGGCTCGGTCACCCAGGTACTATTATATTACTAGCGGTCAGCTCTGGCTTTGTACGTGTGCAATATTTTATAAGAGTTCAAGTGAGTTACGCATATTTTTGATGTTTTGACGTTTATACTTCATTAGTGTGAAAGTTTTTTTTAGGTCACATCATACAAATAACTTTTTTTTTCGTTATCATGTCGTACCATAGGAGGCAAACAAATATATGAAGTGATCACCACCGTCCATAGAAACTTGCTTGTGTTTTGTGAGGAGAGGAATAGAGGAAGAAAGGGGAAGGGGAGGGTAGGTGGGTCTCTGGCGCTGTCACCAACTGAACGAAACTTGTTGTTATTTAAGTATGTCAGTTGCAATTACGTTTAGGTAAGTACCTAACATTTCTCTGTACTTATTGTTTTTACTTTATACCTGTTTCATTTATTATATTGACTCTTTTTCTGTATCTATTCTGATTTATATATTATAAGATTATATGTTTCTATGTTACTTGTGTATATATTTAATTGTAATTCTTTATAATGTGTATATTTTTGTACCGATTTTATTTTACGCCATCACGACTTAAGTGTTTTAGTTTTTACTAAGTTTCTATGATTCAAGCTGTAATCTTGGCCTGTTTCTTTAAATCGGACAACGTACCATGATCAAGTAGTTCACGTGGATGAAGCCACGGGAACTTTTTATACCTCATTCAAACCGGACCATAGGATAGCTTATGGCACACAAATTCTTGGTGTGAGACACTTTGACCATTATTGTATTGAATATATTTACTGTTATTTTATCACAGTTTGATTTAATTTCCACTATTCTATTTATGGCAACCCGACATCCTTATTTTGTGTTATCGCGTTTCGGGATTTGCCAATGTATGCCCAGCTGCCAAGAGGCTTGCACGTATGTATGAAATCAGAAATAATGGATGGATTTTAAATCTTTCGGTCGACGACGTTATCTTTGTTACTTTTGTTAAATTGTTTTTATCGTCAAGTACTGTGTTATCGCATTGTCCAGCATTGATAATATATTTTCTATCATCTTGCTCTCTGTTCTTTACAAATTAGACAATTGACTTTAATTAACTACTCGATGAGTTAGATTTCTAATTGTAAACGTAGTATGGAGCTCAATGACAATTTATACTATAATAAAACTATAAATAGGTCAAAACTGTACATTAAATATGTGTTATAATCGAAGTGGGCTTGGTTATCGATATAGAAGGCAAAAACGAATGTGGTGCCGTGGGACACAAGGTAGGAACGAAGTTCCTTCGGCTAAAGTAGAATCGACACAATTTCCAAAAAAAAAATCGTGCTCAATTTTATGTAATCGTAATTCAAATTATCAATTAAAATAACAAAATATGTCTCTTCATTTTTGTTTGACAACATAAAATTACATAGAAATAGAAATAATTACAAAAAAGAAGAAAGAGAAATGTATTATACACTACTCGCTTGTGTATACAACTCTGGCGCCTGCGTACGTCTCATTTAACGGTTTTATTCCACGCACTTTTCGTTACGGTTTTACTATCACATTTTTTTCAGTTCGGTCGCGCAGCAAAATCCTATCTCCCCCAAGCCTGCCGTAAGGAACTTCGTTCCAAAAATAATCTATTTACAAATTTTATCTGTCTATCTGTCTGTCCCTGTGAACACGTATCACTCTGAAAATACTAAACCAATTTTGACGGTCAGTGGTAACTAATGTTACAAGATTACCTTTAGGATTCTTTTTGTGCCATAAAACGCAAGGGGTTGCCTAGTATAACGGACGAAAGACTAAAATTTGTGTTCAATGAAATTCGTGACGGATTTTGGTAATTTTTTTTGTGCTTTATGAAGTACACAGATTAGTTAAAAATTTTATTGTTTTGTAAATCCGTGGTACCACCGATCCGATTTTGATTTTTTTTTTTCAATGTTAGAAAAGTGTATTACCCCTCGGTGTTATAGATAATGTTTATTTTGGCAAATATATATGTTCAACAGTTAATCATGAGAAATGTAAATTAAATTGGCAAAAAAATCATTTATCGCCAATACTGGGAAGAGATTTATTAACAATATATGTAGGTTAGTTTTTATTTTAATTGAACCAGGCAGGTGATGTTGCGAACGGGTTTTAGGCTTATTTTAAAAGATTTCTCACACAACAACTGAGTATATATTTGAACAAGTCTCTATATAGTTCGGATTTACAATTGAAAACGGTAGATGTCGCTGCAATCGGGTTTTAGGTTTATTAAGATTTTTCACGTTTGAAAATACAATTGAAACAGGTAATAACCGATTTGGTGCAGACGAAGTTGCACGGGTCAACTAGTGCATAATACATTAAGTGGATATTTTACTCTCAACCAACTTTAAACTCATTTGTCATACATCTGTCATAATTTTATTAAGACACTTATACCTTAAGTGTGTGATTTTTTTCCGTAAATTTCAGTCTTATTTCAATTTGCTACTTTTTATTTTCTTGATTTGTTATCCAATCCTAGATTATGTGGGTCCTTAATTCACCGGCAAGTTAGATGAAAATCAATATAGAATGCAGGTAGAACGACATAGAAGAAACCGTATTACAATCTGGCACTTTGGTAAAATAAGTCTGTTGGCATATATTCTATTAGTGATTTTTAAGAAGAATTAATGAAATACATGATTTTACCTTGTATGTCTTTTTTTAATATAGTTGAGAGAGTTTCAGCAAAAACCCTCCAGTCTTTCTTTCCAATCTTCATCATGTACAGCTTCTCATTATTAGCAATGAGCCAGTAGTTTGCAATTGGTTCACACTCTATGTGGGTCAACTCCGTGTTTATAATTTCTTCGTACAAAACCTGTAACAGAATACACAAAACATTATTTGTTAATTAATTTTTTATACAAATTCACAGCACAATCATGATATATTAAAAATATATGAATGCAATTACATAGTGCCAATGATGAAGTAAAGCGTTTGATATTTCGTATAATGAGAGATTACGTGTACAAATTTATTAACAATATTGTATAATAATTAATTTTGTGCGAACCGAGTTAAGAAACTGATTCCGATTTAGGTGAAAAATATCTATGTCATTAAAATATTTATTGTACATTGTAGTGTATTGATGATGGAATTTTGAGCATAATTATGCTTTACGGCAGGAATTTTTAACAAGGTGGAGTTTCGGGTGATTTTACTGGGTACTCTAAAATTTATATTATTTCTAATATTCTGATTTAATTATCTATGAGCAACTTCGAATTTGATTGACTATTTATTTTTCGATAGTTAGATGATCTATGTGAATATTTATATTCGTTTCAACATTCAAAAAATACTTATTCGTAACAGAAATAATCATTCATAACAGTTTTGAAAATCATATAGGAAGTAAACGATCATGCGGGTCACCTGTTAAGCGATCACCACCGACACTATCAATCCCAGAGGAATCACAAGCGCGTTGACAGCTTGGGGGAATGGAGAGGGGTTAGAGGAGAGGGAAAGGGAGAAAAAAGGGGAGATGGGTCTTCGGTGCTCTCACTGAGCGTACGAAACGCAACAATGCAAGCACTGTTACTTCACGTCAGTTTTCTGTGAGAAGGTGGTGCTACCCCGGACGAACCGACCCATTGATGCTGAAACCAATAATAGCTTCAGCGTGGCTCTACCAACTACAAAAACTATACAGATAAACCTTTAACTAAAACAGGACTAACACTACTGATTTTCGGTGGTGTAGGAAGCCTCCACCTCATTCATAGCTAATCCAGCTTCATCCATTTAACTTTTACCCGTTTAAAATATATTAAATGTCTATTAAACAATTCATTCTATATTTCGAAATGACTTGGATGTTCGACGTTCCAATTTAAAACACCGACTGACTTACTGGCGAGAGAGTTTGGGGGAGGAAAAAAGGAAGGCATTGGACGAATTAAATACAAAGACGGAAGGAGTATACCGCTATGTTTCGGATTTATTTATACATATTATTGTCTAAACTACTAGTGAAAAAAGAGAATCTATTACAAACAGAAGAAGAATCATCATTGAACTGCTTTAAATTTTATCTATTTATATGTAGATTAATATATGGCTATATATGAGAATTAGGAGAAGAGAGAAGGAACGCCCGTCTCCAAGAGAAGCCGAGCTCAATGATCTGTTGACGTAATCGGAGGACGAGGAGAAGAAGAGGCTAGGAAACTGACGATGGAGTACTACTTCAAATTCAAAGATCTCCAATCTCAAAAGGAACGTCAATCACTGGTCAGATCACGCAAGGCATCACCACCGCCGGAACACGGATTAACGAAACATCCTCGGAGGAAGCCCTACGGAGGTATAATCCAATATCAAAGACACCCCCGTCAATCCGGAGGGAGAGAGAGGCTAAAGCCAAAGTAACCCTGATACTGACTCCCCGCGTGCCCCACAAAGTTTTTTTTAAGCTTCACCGGACTACTGCCCCGCAAAAGTTGTACGAGAAGAATTTCTGTAGGCTGGATATATAAACATGAATTCGGTTACATGTTTAATACACCGCTTTTACAATAACCAAATGTATGCAGTTTTTTTTTCGAAATGATAACGCTGTTGACCTGGAAAGCTCTTAACAGCTTCATCGAACTACTAAGGCGAGCGCTCAAGGCACTCACCCGTTTTTATTTGGGCATCTAGCTCAAGGGTGCACGGCACACCTCGGCTTGGCTGTTGCCTGTTACATGCAAACTCGCGACCTAACTTAGCTAACCTAGCTAACTATTCATATATGTTTGAGTTGTTGAGACGCATGTGTGTACCAAGCATACACGCCTCAACAACCCCTCCATATATTTTTTATCGGAAAATTAGAGTTTTTTCAGTTCGATAAGGGAAAAAAATAAAACCTTTCCACTTCCATGTGTAAGCGTGTAGCGTGCACGTGTGCGGGGGTGATCGTGTAGTGTTGTAGCAGTGATGTAAATTTTTGTGTCACTGTATCGCACGAGTAGCGCACTCAAGGGCTCTACACCGAGGGAACGGACCTAGGCTTGAGTCGCTGCCGAGGGGGGCCTAATCTGGTGGTTAATCCACCATATAACTTACCTCAGTGCTCACTGAAACTGTATAAGGAACTAATTAAATAATAACTTTAAATATTATTATAACGATTTACATTTACATTACATTTAATATATATTACCATTATAATTAAGATTTTGTGCCTATACAAAAATTGAACGCTTATCTGTTCTGCAAGAAATTGTATTATGAAACCCTTTATGTAATACGATTATGATCTAAGATTTTATTAGGAAGACCTCTTCTATCATTAAATTTACTCATAATTATAATGTCGAATTGTAAACAATAAGTTGATAATTATTTCTCTATTCAAAAATAAAGAATAAGTTGAAATTTTCGTAAATTCCATGCAGACGAAGTCACGGACGTGGACAGCTAGTCAAAATAGAACAACCTCAATTACTTTTTATAAGGTTCATTATCTGCGAATGTAAATCTCGTGAAAATCGGTCCAACCGCCTTGATGATTGCACAGCAGGCCACGGTTAACAGGCTATTCTAAATTAAAATAAATTAAATTACTTTTTGTAAGCTCTGTTATCTACCAGTGGAAGTCTCGTGAAGATCGGTCTAACCGTTTTAGAGTTAGCCCTGCGGGTAAAGACACGGTTAAAATCTAGTAAAAACTAAAATTTCTTGAATTACTTTTTATAAGGTCAACTATCTGCCAATGAAAGTTCCATGAAGATCGGTCTAACCGTTTTGGAGAAAGTACTACAGATGAAGCCACGGTTAACAACTAGTATCAACTAAAATTACTTGAATTAATTTTTATAAACTCAGCTATCTGCCGATGAAAGTTTTTTGAAGATCGGTCTCACCGTTGTAGAGATAGTACTGCGGGCGAAGCCACGGTTGAAAGCTAATCTAAATCAAAATAGATTAAATTACTTGCTCTGTTGTCCACTATGTGTTAGTGAAAGTTCCGTGAAAATCGGTTTAACCGTTTTGGAGATAGCATTGCGGACGAAGCCACTGTTAACAGCTAATCTAATTTAGAGTAACCTAAGTTACCCGCTGTAACTTTAGCTATCTGTCAGCAAAGTTCCTGTCAAGATAGACCCAAACCTAAAAAAATAATAAAAAATTGCATTTTTGTTATCAGAAGTGTTGTATACTTTTATACTCAATCAGTGAACATTTTTATTTTGATATTACATACAGACACTTCATTTTTATTATATGTATACATTTTCATAAATTGTACTAACCACTCTATCATCAGGTCTTATCCATCGGATATAATAGACTTCATCAAGGAAGGCTACCGGTGGTCGAACAGGCGCAGGGTCCGCCGCATCGTTATCGCTGTTAACATCCTCCTCATCTGATGATGGCATTAAATCATCTATTTATTTAATATATAATAACAGGGCAAAGAAATAGAATCTGTACATCAAACATATTTATGACAAAATCCTAGACAAATTATATACAAAAACCTTCCTTATGAATCACTTTATCTACCGGAGAAGACCGCATGAAAATCTGTTTAGTAGTTTTTGAGTATATCACGAACAGATAGACAGACGAGGTTGGGAACTTCGTTTTCTATACTAATATTATAAAGAGGTAAAGTTTGTGAGTTTGTGATGTTATGACATTGTAACAGGTAATCTCAGAAACTAATGGTTCGATTTGAAAAGTTCTTTCAATGTTTAATGACTTACTCGTATTTATCAAAAATGCTTATAGACTATATATCATCATGTTAAGACCAATAGGAGTGGAGCACCAACGAAAAATATTTCAAAATCGAGAGCCTTTTTCCTCTTGAGAGTTTCCGTTGCGTATTAACGTTTGCCCAAAGTATCTATACCACGCAAATGAAGACGCGGGCAGAGGCTAGTATATTATATAATTTTAAGGATATCTTACTTATAAAAAAAATACAAAAGAAATTTACGCAAAAACTACTGGACGAATTTTTACTAAATATGAATAGTAGTAGTTTTTAAAGCGGTATAATATATACGAGATGTTTTTCATATAATCTAATCTATCTATCTAATTACCTTTAAACGAATAATTCTTGTATATTTTCATATTGTTATATATTCAGGATCTTGGAAACGGCGTCAGCGGCTTCCGTGAAACATAGTATGTAGGTGGTTTCGGGGA
Source organism: Antheraea mylitta (assembly GCA_014332785.1). Classification (NCBI taxonomy): domain Eukaryota; kingdom Metazoa; phylum Arthropoda; class Insecta; order Lepidoptera; family Saturniidae; genus Antheraea; species Antheraea mylitta. Next base: position 2,788,514 of record JACEII010000058.1, on the reverse strand, counting down.
CGATAAATCGATCTAGCTAGATTTTATTCATAGAAAACTTTTTTAACTGAGTTTTCAGGCTGTGAAAATATATAGCCAGACTGTAAAGGTAGATTTCACCGGCGCTATCAAAACAAAAATAGCTTAGATGGAAATCGGCTGTTTTGAAAATCCGTCTAACCCTGTTCGAATCCGAGTGACAGCAAAAGAGTTTTTTTTTTGTAAAGTTGTGTTAATTTTATAAGGAAAACCTAATAGTTTATTTTAATTTAAAAATGTTTTTTAAAGAACCGAGCTAGGCTCGGTCGCCCAGGGACTGTCATTTAACATGAGATCATATTATGGACAAACGCTAAAACTTGTAAATTACTAGGTTCTGCCCTCGACTTCGTCTGCGTGGAATAGTTACTTTAGGCTGACGCTAAAACGCAGCGGAAGCTCTCAGAAGAAAAAAAAACATTCTTTATTGGTGCTCCGCTCCTATTGGTCTTAACGTGATAATAATCTATAGCCTTCTTCGATAAATGAACTATCTAACGCTGAAAGAATTTTTAAAATCGGATCTTGAGATGAGCGCGTCCAACCTACTAAAGAGACAAACCCTGCAGCTTTATAATATTAGTATAGTATACTACTCTTGTCTCGTACTTCAGTCGTTATTCAAATTACAATAACTTTTGATAGAGTTGACCGATTTTAATGAAGCAAAAGAAATGTTACTTCTGAGAATATGCATTATGATTTTCTGAGGTTTTATTGTGAACTTAGTACTTTAGCAGTGATGCGTGGTCATACGAGCAGACAGGAAAAGGAAATAGATGAGTATATCTAAGATAATATTAGATAATGGTATTATGGTAAAGAGAGGTTTACTATCGAATGAAATCTTTAAAAAAAAATTAGTTACCTTTAAAATTCGGTAGTAAACGATTTATTTATTACATAAAATTAGTTTAATAGTCTTGATGACTTGCATGCTGTATGAATAAAAGAAAGCACGTGTCTGAGGTTCGGTTGATAGTTGTTTTGAGTACAACATCGTGTACTGAGAGTAAAAAGTATACATTCACATTGTAAGCAACGACTAGATGTTGTAGCGTCACGCTGTTTCTCAGAGAATAAAATCGTTCACAAAAGATGAAACCAATTAAATCGTCTATGTTGACTTTTAATATACGATACAAGCCTAGGATTTTATCAATCACTCTGTTTATAATTAAACTTTATGCAAATGCAGCCGCAGACACACATCTAGTTTGTGTACGTAAATATATTAGTATTTACAATATGTCGATTATATTGTGTACAATTAAAAAGTTGTTATTTATTTGAAAAAAATAAACAACAGGAACATTATACAAATAGGTATAACGTACATAAAAGTTGTTAGAATTACTAATTTACAATTTTATTATTATTTAATAACTTTATAAGTATTTAAAAAAATGATTATTATTAAATGGCAAATTTATATATATCCATATATAATCCAAATATATCTATATATAATCTGTTATATATATGGATCAAATGGATCTCCATTTATTGTGATCTATGGCTAACTGACACTACACTCCCACTACATGAACTTGCGAGTATAAATAGTTTTGGATTCAAATTTGAGGTACCTAGGATGTAAGAGTTGCCCTCGTGGTTAACTAACCATATATAAATAATATAACTACCACTTAGTAGCGTGTGAAAATTAGTATAGCATTTATTTTATTTTCTATTTCAAAAGATAGCCAGTTTTTAGTATATCGTATAATTAATAACTTAAGTACTAATCTATTTCTTATTACTGATCGATTTCTAACTGTAGAAGTGTTGAAAATTAAGTTAGAGAATTGAGATAAAAAGAATTAGTGTATAGTTTGCGTGAATGAAATACGTCACCTGAAAAGTCGGATAACAAAGCAGGGCGCTTGCTCAGAACGACGTCGACGAACCCAGCGTGATCCAGCACCATACTTTGATTCCAGTGTTGATCAAAGAAAAAAAGCTGAGCCCGCAAACAGAACAGCGACACGCTGCAAACATATATTTAGTCACCGTTAGGCATAACGAATATAGAAATATCTATATTATTCTCAGATGGTAGGTATGTACGCTAGTGAACTTTTATGTAGGCTTTTTTAAGATATGAAATACCGTGGTACATAATTCCGATATATCTTATAAGGTTTAGCCAGCCTTATTTAGAAGAGAATACGCTGACGCGAAAAGCGGTTTCGTTTTATGAAAAAAATATATGTCTATAAATATTATGTTGTGAAGTTTTTGATGTCCATATCAATTTATTCCCACAAACAATAAAAAGTAGAAAAATCTCATGTTAAATGAATAGCTAATAACAAAGACTCAAAAACAAAGTTTTTTAATTAAGCACGAAGAATACCTTTAGGATTTGTCGAAAAAGATAAATCATTTGAGTGCTTCAGTTATTTAATTCCCTCACGGAGTATGTCAGCCCCGTCATGCCCATTTCAAAACAAAAAGATATTCTTTTATATACTTATAAATTACGACGTAGTGACGTGCCTGGCGATAGATGTTCAACCTGAGGATGTTTGCTAGCCAGGTAGACTTAAAAAAGCCCTGTCATCATATGAAATGGTTTCATCACACTGTGCTCTGCCACCAAAAGTTCCGACTCAGTTGCTCAGATTCGAATCTACCCCATCGATGCGATGTCCGAATACGCTATCATCGCTTCATCAAACTAGTCTTTCTGTTCATATTACCAAATATTATTAAGTTAGATGAATATCCTGTTACAATTACCTTTTTTTATATTATAGGAGGGAAACGAACAGGTGGGTCACCTGATGTTAAGTGATCACCACCATTCATAAACATTTTCAACACCAGGGGAGTCGCAAGTGCGTAGCCAGACTGTGTTGGCGTTGTGTGAGGTTGGCTAGGGTGTCTCAAGTTTTATGATGTTATTCGACACCCCTTACACCCCAAAAATTATACTTTTAGCCACTCTCCGTGCTCTTGACTGACTAATGACTGTATCGAGGGTGTTGCTAATGACTTAAAACGCCATTAGTCGACGTTATCGGCCGCTCGTGACTCAACTGAATGCGAGGAAGGATGCGACGAGGAAATGCGAGTCTGCCGAGTCATCAGTGCATTCTCTTGCTCGCATTCTTGCTGGAGAATTCTGTCAGAAAGCATTCTCGCTCATATAGTTAGTTACGTTACGAGTAAGTTCGTGGTAACTATGTTTAGTATTGTATTTCTGTATTCACTAAGGTTGTATTAGATTGTTCTTGGTGGACTGGACCTGACATGTCCCGACGTGTCTGAGGATCTGGTCTTGACCTTTTTTTTGTGGGGAAATTCCTTATGGATGCCCGCCCTCCTATGTGGGCTATGTCCGACTCGCACGAACTAAAACCCCACGGTGTACCAACAGACCGCGTTGTTGGGGCGGCAAAGGATCGGTCTACGCTATTCCCTTTGTAGAGCCGCCCCAACGGTGTGCCCGGCAGAAAGTGGCCGCCGGGCTCCTACCTATAGAGAGGCAGACTGGGTACATACTAGCTGCTCCTCCTCGTCCGCCGGCCCTATGCAATGAATGGATGAAGCCCCCGGCTGCATCCCCTTAGGTCCGGCTATGGTGGTGGGAGGAGTTGGGCAAAGCGCCGCCTCCTCCCGCCTGTCCTCCGTTGGTGGAGAGGGCCACTTAGAGGGTCTACCTCGTGGGCCCTCTCCACCGCCTCCTTTTGCGAGGAAGTTATCTCCAGGGACACCGCTAAAATCCTTTCCCCCTGGGAGGTCGCCTTCGTGGACAGTGACTTCAGGAGACAGGGTGTCCACTGTCGAACACCCTGTCCGGAAGCCAAACTGCGCGTCCGATAAATTCGGCCCCACTCCCTCCAGGTGCTGGACGACCCAGGAAGAGATGACCCTTTCCAGCGCCTTTCCGGCGTCGTCCAGCAGTACGAGAGGCCGATACCCGAACGCGCAGTCCGGAGGGCGGCCCTCCTTTGTCATCAGACAGAGTCGCCTTAGCTTCCAGGGCTTCGGGATCTGTCCGACCACTAAACACCGATCGAACAGCTCCCGAAGCCACCCCCCGAGATGGCCGAGCGCAATGGCGAGCACCCGGTGCGGGACCCCGTCAGGGCTGGGCACTCTCCGCCAGTTGAGGAGGCGTTCGACAGCCATCCCCATCTCCTCCTCCATAATTGGGGAAGACCGTTAGACACCTCCGTAACTTCCACCGAGGCAGGCATGGGAGGATCCGGTAGCGGCGGAGGGTCAGGAAGTAATTCCCGCACGACCCTCGCCACCACCTCCGACTAGAGGGTCTCAGTCGCCGGGGACGCCCAGGATCGTAACTTCTTGCGTACGATCTGATACGGGCGCCTTCAAGGATCCCCCTGTAGCGTTTGTAGCAACTCCTCCCATGCCGCTTCCTTCGCCCGGCTGAATGTACCTGCAAGGTCCTACTGCACTCCTTGTAGCTGCCATACAGCCGGGACTCCACCTTGGGGTCCCGGTGCTGCCGCCGGTATCTGGTTTTGACCTGACCTGACATGTCGGAGGAGCTGGCCTGTGTTGAATATGGCAAAGCGTGAACGTGGCTCAAACTCGTGCGAAGCGTCGGCCCTTTAGCTTGAAATGCGATAAATAGCCGTGTTCAGTAGTATGTTACTGAATCGACCGATAGGAAGTTGAAACGTTTTCATTTTTTTATGTGATTTAAATTGATTCTGCTAAAAATATATTAAAACGAATATTATAAAGGAAAATATACCGTTAATTATGTTTGTACTAGTTACTTAATTATAGGAACACTGTGCACTTTAACAGCGGGGAAATTTTCGCTAAATTAATGTACCGTAGAAAGCCTCTGTCTCACCTTGATTCAATTATTTCGGCTTGTGATATCGACCTTTCGTAACCAGACAATGAGTTTTCAATTAAGCAACAACAAATAGGTTTGAAATAAGTAAACGATGTCTACTAGAATATTATTTATAAAGTATGATAATTTTGGTATAAGACATATTAATCAGGTTTATTGATCAATATAAATTAGTAAAATTAAAAAAACACACACACACACAATTATTTGGCTTTAGTGTAGTAAATAAAAAAAATGAAAATAGTTATCTTCCCCTTTTTTATATCATATTTTTGGGTCACCTGATGTTAAGTGATCACCACCGCTCATTGACACCAGCAACACCTTGGGAGTCGCAAGTGCATTGCTAGTCTGTGTATGGGATGGTATGGGGAAGTGGAGGGTGGGGAGGGGATGGGGAGGGTATAAGGAGTGGGAAAAGAAGGGGGAAAGGGAAAAAGAGACGGACGTCCGGTGCTCGCACTAACCGAACGAAACGCAACAGTGCAGGCACCGTTACTTCACGTTGATTTTCTGTGTGTCGGGTGGTACTACTCCGGGCGAGCTGACACATTCATGCTGAAACCAATTTGTCAAATACCCATATAACAACGTTAAGAAATTAATAATTGGAATTTTTTCTAATTGTATCTTTAATTTGCAAACAAAAATATTTTAAAAAATGTAAGATGTTGGAATCTATGTAATATTTCATATTAAAATAAAATCTTTTACACGAAATTGACATTTTTATTTTAGTTTTTCTTTTTTTTTATTGTAGCACGGCAAAATGACAGCACTATGCCTGATGGTAAGCACAGTGCAATCCAAAAATAATAGCGACCACCGATTGACACACTATCCATCGCCGGTCGCCACTATTATGTCGGCCTGCAAAAAGCTGGATATGCACAGGCTGATCCCGAAACGCGACCCGCAGAAGCGAATCACTATTAGGGGCTTTTTCACCAAATACATGGTGTTTGCGACCCAGTCGGGCTGTAAAACCCTACCACCCCGCTTTCGCCATTGCCTCGTTCATTATTCAGCAGGGTGTACACGTGTAGGTGAGGTTGGCTTGGGTGCCTCAAGTCTTATGATGTTATTTGACACCCCTTACACCCCAAAATTTTTCAATCTAAAAAACCTCTATTTTTATATAAGCTTTGGACAACCGATTTAAATATAAAATTTCTCACAAATGGTGTCTGATCTAACTTTAAATTAACCACCGATTTTGTACTTCATCTAAGCTATACACAAATGGATCAGCTCGTCTGGGGTCTACCACCTCGTTTAGTACCACCCGACTAACAGGAAACCGACGTGAAGTATCAGTGCTTGCATTGTTGCGTATCGTTGGGTCAGTGAGAGCGCTGAAAGCCCACCTCCCTTCCCCTCCCCCCATCCCCACCAACACAGGCTGTCATAGCACTTGCGACTCCTCTGGTGTTGCTGGTATCTATGGACGGTACTGATCACTTAACATCAGGTGAACCACCTGTTTGTTTGCCTGCTAATGATATAAAAAAAAAATATTTATCGATATATCTAACTTTTGTTGAAATCACTATTCATACATTTTCCTTCCTTCTATTAATAGAATACAGTATGGCTTCACTTAATTTACTTTCAGATAAATTCAATAAAGCGTGTCCATTTAACCTTTTACGTCGTGGCGGTTTCGCAAATTGTTGTAAATTTAACAACATTTAATTTCTGAAAACTGATTTGATTGGTTGTTAGAGCCCGTTGTATATACATAGTCTTTCCATAAATAGTGAAACAAAGAAAAAATATGATCTATTGCAAATACTATTCATTACTTTTACAGTGTGTTTATTTAATAAATAAATATAAAACAATTTAAAATATAAAAATCTTATTTGAAGTGTTCTCCATTGGCTGCAATACAGTCCTTTAAACGTTGAGGCCAGTTACCAATAGAAGCATGCACTCCTTCCATGGGAAAACTCTTTCCTGCCAATTTTTATTATATGTATTTATAATTCCGAAGTCTGATAGGGTATTGTGGCTTCACAACTTACCTGTAGGCTTTAGCTTTGGTAGGATATTTAAAGTTGAACGGCGCTTCCGTTCCGGTTAAAAGCGAAGTTCTTCAAGATACATAGTTTTCTTGCTATATTGTCATTTTTATTTACCAGAAAAATAGCCAACTTTAGACCGTTTCCGACGATTGCATTTTCAAGGTTTTTTTTTTTCAGTATTCGCGGTTTTTTTTGTATAGTCACAAAATCGTAATTATAATAATAATGCGTATTAAATACAATGTCGATGTAAATCTTTATAAGAATATTTTAAGTTATTGTTTCATTAGTTCTTTACAGAGTGTAAGTGAGTAAGGTAGTTATATGATGGATTAAAATTCCAAATATGTTACTGATGGTAAATCTCATTAGGCACGCTGTTAATATTTATATATCTAATGTATAAATTACATGTTACTTTAAGTGGCGTGCGAAGTAAGTAAGTAAGTGCGAAGTACAATTGTTTTAAAGAGCATTTTTATGATTGTACATAGTCTCATAATTTTATAATTCTTTAATACAATTAAGAAATAATACGTGTAAAGCTGCGGGTACGGCTGATATATACTAACCATATATACAGTGGTACATCAAAATAATCCCCAGGTTGATGTCAGGCAGGTGGCTGTTCGTAAAAATGAAGCCAAATTATACACCACAACATAACAAACATGTTGTACCGAAACTACTTAGGTGGGGTAAGGGTAAGAAGAAAAAGAAGATCTTATCGACAAAGTTTCATAAAATCTTATTTATACATTACAGTTCAAACGGCTATTCATTTTTACCTTATTCAATTCGCTTATCTCGTTTTCAAAACCCTATTCACGTTTAAAAGCTTGCTCTTAAATCCATTGAGTTACTTCGATTACATCTCTTTACTTTCTCTTGAATAAGCACTTGATGGACATTTTTCATTGAATCATTTTGTATTTATCTTAAAACGTATAAGAAATTTAATTTTAGATCTTAAAACAAACTTTTATCTGTTAATACCTGACTAAATATTTAACTTCAACCATGAACACAGCTGTTGGTTTAAACGAATTGTGCTGTAGGATAAGATGCTCGAGAGCCTCGTAGCCGGTATTGACCAACAGCTCACTTGTACATACACGAACCCGATGAATGTAACCTATGCACTGATACCAGATTAGGCCCTCCTCGGCATCGGCTCAAGCCTAGGTCCGTTCCGTCAGCGTGGAGCCCTTGAGTACGTTGCTCACGCGATACAGTGACACAAAACCTTATATCACTGCTACAAAATCACACACATCATCGATACACATGTGCACGCCTACACGCTTACACGATGTTTGGTCTTTTTAAGAGTTTAGAGGAATTTTTCCGACACAAAATACATATAGGAGTTGTTAAGGCACGCATGCTTGGTACACATGCATGTTTCAATAACTCATATACGTATAGCTAGATGGCTTAGCTCAGGTTAGCTCAGATAAGTCGCCATTTTTGCAGAAATCAGACGACAGCCCAAGCCGAGGTGTGCCGTGCACCCTTGAGTTAGTCGCCCAAACATCCTAAATCGGCCGAGTGCCTCCAGCGCTCGCCTCAGTAGTTCGGTGAAGTTGAAGGACCTTTCCAGGTCAACAGCGTTTTCATTTCGAAAAGGGCTATATGGGCGAACAGAGATTCTCACTCACCCCCGATATTCTCTTCTTGTGTGTGCACTAACAAAAAACCCTAATAAACAAGGGCTACGGGGCAGGGGAAGGAGCGTTCTGACAGTCCACAAATCCCAAGGATTGACCTTTAAATCGGTAGTGATCTTACATACAAAAGTCAGAAGGATGCAAATCCACGATAGCGTTTCACATGCTATAGTGGCAATATCCAGACACACTGACACCTGTGTCTACTATACCGACGTGATTGATGACGCGGTTAGTAAGTTCATTCATCGAGCTGTGAACGCTCCGATGCGGGACATTGTGGACTATATCCTAAAGATGGCCATAAAGGACTATAATGAAACCGCTATAAAGGCAATAACGTCATTAAAAATCCACTCTAAAATAGTAAATAGTTAATTTAAATGAAAACAATAAATAGTTAAGTTAAAATGAATTATTAAATAATAAAAAAATATTATTAAAAAAACACCTAATAGTTGCTCACAGATACGATTTTTCACGCATACAATAGAAAAAGCGAAAGGAAAAGAAGGTGCGGACTAAGAGTCTGCAGAACAATAGAAAAAACATGCTAGGATTAATAAAGAAAGGGGTTTAATTCATCAGTCGCATGTGCGTGCTACAGAATACCAATTACTTCATTTTTCGTGCATTGTGATTTTTATTCGATAGACTATTGGATTAAACTGCGAGTGCATAGTGAATGGAATGAAAATTGTTTGCTTTATTTATATCGTATGAACTCGGATGATTTCTCTTGCGATATTTATTTAGATCACTTGAAAATGGCGAAACAGTAACAATATTTAAATAAGCGAAACTTGTAGCAGATTTACTCTCGTTACCTTCATTCTAATATGAATGAAAAAAGATATTATCCAAATATTTAGTATGAGACATTAACTATTATTGTATGAGTTCAAATTAAAATATTTTAAAGTGAACATTTGAATAAGTTGAAGAAGTGAATAACTACAGGTGGTTAGAAATAAAATCTGTCCTTCACGGAAATTGTCGGTTTAACAACCCAGTCCCGCAAACACTTATTCACATACCATATTATACAGTAAGGAAAATAACTCTTTAAATATATATACTTCATATATTCGTGCACTACATTCAAGATATGTATAAGTTGAAATTAAATTAATGGATACTAATTATTAATTACGTACATACGTTTAATTCTCTCTATGTATATATATGTATATAAATATACATACATACATACGTATTATAAACTGAGATTTCAAGGTAAATTTCGACGCCAGAGTGAAAACAAAATTAGCTTAGATGGAAATCGGCTGCTTCGAAAATCCATCTAACCCCAGTTCGAAGCCGAGTGTTAGCAAAACAGATGTCTCTATTTAATTATTTTTTTTTTGGAATTTTTGCTCTTAAATAAATTTCACCTGCTCTATGATTGTAAATCATACTGATGTAAACAATACTTTAATATAAGATGACATTTTATATAAGATTGTAGGTGGTAGAGCCACGCTGAAGCTATTAACTGGCTTTAGCATGAATGGGTCGGCTCGTCCGGGGTTGTACCAATCTCTCACAGAAAACCGATGTGAAGTAACAGTGCTTGCATTGTTGCGTTTCGTTCGATCCAGTGAGAACGCCGATGGTCCACCACTCCTCACCTTCCTCCTCTCCTCTTCCCTTCCCCTTCTTCCCCCTCCTCCAATACAGGCTGGCAACGAATTTTCGACTCTCCTGATATTGAACGAACGGTGGTGATCACTTAACATCAGGCGACCCACCTGTTCGTTTGCCTCCTATGTTATAAAAAAAATGGCAAATAAAAAAAAATCGTCTTTGGTCAACACTTCACATGTCGCCGTACATTATAATTTTTAATTTTAAAAAAATATCATGAATCCATTTACAAATAGTCTCGAATCAAGTCGGTGGGCGAATGACAAGAATAGTAAGTAGGGTGAATTGCAGCATAACCAATGGAGACTTGACCCCTTCCCCACACTATTTTGTTAAGCTCGACATAATAGACGTACTGTGTTGTTTGCATTGTCAATTAGACAATTGCGGCTATTCTTTGTATAAGAGACGATGAAACATTTGATTTCGTTGAAAAATAACCCCATTAAGACAATTTTTTATACCATTTTTGACAGATGACCTTACAAGTCACCTGATGGTAAGTGATCACAGCCGCCCATGGATACCTGTAACACGACAGGAATCACAGGTGCATTGCCGGCCTTTGAGAAAGGAATAGGCTCGTTTCTTGAAAGTTGTCACATTGTAATGGTCCAGAAACATTACCGCTGGGAGTTCAATCCAGAGTACTCCCGTACGCGGGAAAAATGAACGTGAGAACCGCACAATGGAGGACTTCCAACTATCGAGATGATACTGATGGAATTTCATTCCTTGATGAGTCGTTTTGTAATGGAACTCAGCAGCAGCTATCAGTCCAAACAGCTCTTCAGAGCATTCTCCGTGGTAGACCCTGTAGAGTACGGAAAGCAACGCAACGTCCCTACGAAGCGCCAAAATGTCGAGCCCTGAGGAATGTCTCTGGGCGCCGATGATTCGACACGCTCGACGTTGGATTTGGTCAAGAGGAAGTAGTTGACACTGAGTTGCTCCAGCCCAGAGGTGCGAACAATATTCAATGTGGGGACGGATTTGCGCCTTATAAAGCTGAAGGCAATGACCCGGTGTGAAATACCGTCCTGCTCTGTTAAGAACACTTACTTTTTATGAGGCCAGTTTTGCTCTTCCATCTAAATGACCACCAAACTGAACGTCGCTTGATATATCGGCACCCAGGATTATCCACATTAGGCTTGGCGAATAAGAAAACTCCCTGAAATATAGGAGCTGCCTCAAAAAAGGTCTTAGAGCACCGATGTGGAATAAAATTCGATTTTTTTACTTAGCTTTCTCAAAAGGAAACTGTTTTGCAGCGTCATAAAGTTTTATCTGGGTTACCGGGATGGACAAACATAAAATGAACCACACTTTGCTGTCGGTTATTGTCAGTCAGCAATGTTCTTATAGTATAATTTTAATCTTTGGTTGGCAACAATATTGTTGCCAATATATTACAGATATCTGTAATATGTTTCACTTGGTCATAGAGGTGTACTTTGTTCCATTTGTCATATAAGTCATCCAGCCGGTCGTGAGGCGGCTTGAGCCGCTCCCCATCGTCCTAATAGGTGACTTCAACGCCAAGTCAAGGGCATGGGGGGAGGCGGCGGCTACGAAACCACGTGGTGAGCCTCTTGAGGAGAGGGCAGCCCAACATGGGTTGTCCCTCCTCAACCGGGGGAGCGTCTATACGTGCGTGCGATATAACGGGGGTTTTATAGTAGACCTATCGTTTACTACTCCGTCGGTTGCGCGCCGTGTCTGGGGGTGGAGGGTAATAGAGGAGGTGGAGACCTTATCGGATCACCGATACATCAGGTTCGAGGTCTCTACTCTCACAATGAGCCGGTAACCCGCCCCCGGAGGGGCGCTACATTATCCTGGTGGGCGATGAGTCGCCTCGACCGGGAGCTAGCGGAAGAGGCGGCCATCATCCAGGCCTAGTCCTTGTTAGCGATATCGACGCGTCCGCAGCCCGCATTCGTAATGCTCTCACGGAGGTTTGCGACGCATCGATGCCACGGAGCGTACACCGCCCAAAGGGGAGATCGGTGTATAGGTGGCCGCTGGAGCTCGCAAGGCTCCGCGCGGCCTGCTCCGCTGCTCGGCGTCTGTACGGGCGCAGCCGCCGGAGACGGATCAATAGGAATCCCGAGGAAGAGGTTCGACTGTATGGTAATTACAGGACCTGCAGAAAGACGCTGCAGGTCGCCATCAGCCTGAAACAGGTCTCTACGGAGACAACCTTGTAGTAGTTATGTATATACATATGGGTAGGTACATGTAAACAAAATCAGTTTTGAGATACCCATCTTGTTGTTTACTTCATGGTGACAGCGGTGTAGAAATTTATTCAAATTACAGTGTAATAATACTTATATTACCAAGAAATTATTTGAAATAGTAAGATTTGTTGACAATATAGTGTAATTAATAATGGAACACGCGCGTCCTCCGGCGGAATTATCACTACAAGGCGGCCCAACCGAACGCGCCGAAGCTTGGCGAAAATGGTTACGGCAATTTCAAGTGTTCGTAAAAGCATCGGGAGTGAACAAAGAATGAATGGATGTACAAGCTAGTCTGTTGATTAACTTGATCGGTCCTGTGGGTTACGATATTTACTGCACATTCAAATTTAAAAGAGACGAAGATTGTGATGACATTGAGAAGATAATAGAATGTTTTAATCAACACTTCCGAACCAAGACGAACACAACGATGGTTAGATTTCAATTTTTTACCCGGAATCAGCAAGCCGGGGAAACTATCGATCAATACATCACAACTTTAAGACTACTAAGTCAAAGATGTGAATTTGAACAACTGGAAGATGGGTTGTTACGAGATCGGATCGTATGTGGCATCAGAGACGGAACGGTACGGAATAGATTACTTCGTACGGATGATTTAACCCTGGTTAAAGCAATTCAAGTATGTAAAGCTAGTGAGATATCAAATGATAACGGTCAACAGATCGATTCGTTCGGCATAAAACATCAGGGTTCAAAGGGCATGTCCGTTGATGTTATTGAGAGCGATCGCAATAGATGGCGTAGTATGCGCCCAGAAACACGAGATGTATTAACCAGGACGCGGCCGGGTGTCGCGCGGCGGTAGCCGCGCGTATTATGCCGTACCGAATATAGCGGTGCTCATTTTCCGGCAGGTATGTCAAGCGGCGTCGGCGCTACGAGACCGCGTGCGGGCGGCGGCGCGGACAGAGCGTGCGCCGATAACGGAATGAGCGGGGCCGGCTCGAGCGGCAACAAATGTATAATGAAGGCAAACTATATGCACGGCTTTATAAATGCTTGTGAAGCTTGTGGTAGTGTATATTGCGATGGAGGTTCGCAATGTAAAGCACGAAATTTAAAATGTTTTCGTTGTGCACGTATAGGACATTTTAAGAGAATGTGTTTAGCGGAAAAATCACGTAAAATTTTTGACGTTCAAGTAGAAAACGACGATGACGTATTCTATGTGTCGTCACTAGATGGCGGCAATAAAAACTCTAAGTGGTATGAGAGTCTTTATTTTAGTAATAGTTGCCTAAAACATAGATTTAAACTAGATACTGGTTCTGATATAAATGTTATGTCAATTAAGAACTTCCTTCACTTAGGGTTCTCATATAATGATTTAATTCAAGAGAAAATACGTGCTATTTCCTATTGTGGTAATTATATACCCATTATAGGGACTTGTATTTTGAAATTAAATCATAACAATAGAGAATTTTGTCTGAAATTTGCTATAACAAATTATGATAGCGTAAGTATTCTAGGTAGGAAAGCTTTAGAGCAAATAGGGTTGGTAAAACGCGTTTACTCGTTGAATATTGACGATTACGACGAACTGTTTGATGGTTTAGGCATGTTGCCGGGCTGTTATAAAATATCAATAGACTCTAATGTCCTTCCCAGCGTGTGCCCTGTTAAGAAAATTCCTGTTGCTATTAGAGATCAGTTGCAAATTGAACTTAATCGCACGGAGGAGCTGGGGGTGATCAGGAAGGTGACCCACCCAACAGAATGGGTAAACTCTATTGTAGTTGCAGCAAAGAAAGATGGTAGTATACGACTTTGTTTAGATCCGCGATCGCTTAATCGTGCTATACGTAGGCAACATTATCAGTTACCTACTTTAACAGAAATTGCATTTAAGCTAAATGGTGCTCGGTATTTTAGTAAATTAGATGCTAAGTCAGGTTTTTGGATGGTTCGCCTCGATGATGAAAGTGCAGATTTATGTACATTTGGTACTCCTTTCGGCCGATATCAAATTTTACGTATGCGATATGGTATCAATTCAGCATATGAGGTTTTCCATGCCAAAGTCAGACAATTACTAGAAGACTTAGACGGAGTTGATTCATTTATTGATGACGTCATAGTCTGGGGGTCCACTAAAGAACTGCATGATGATCGCCTAAAAAAACTACTGGATAGATCAAAAGAAATAGGCATTAGGTTCAATAAAGAAAAATGTCAATTTGGTGTAGAAGAAGTCACTTACCTTGGTCATAAATTTAGTGCAAAAGGTATGGAAATTGATGAAAATAAAATAAAAGCAATCCTGGAGATGCCGACTCCTCATGATCGGCAAGCGCTTGAAAGATTTTTAGGCATGACTAATTATTTGTGTAAATTCATACCTAAATATTCTGAAAAAGTTACCTTGTTACGCAATTTATTAAAAAATAATACGGAGTGGTGCTGGAGTGAACATGAACAAGAAGTTATAAGAAAGTTAAAAGCTGATATCTGTAGTGCACCTGTCTTAGCACTGTTTACGCCTAAGGAACCTGCAGTACTTTCTGTGGATGCAAGTTCACATGCTCTGGGTGCTGTGCTACTGCAAAACGTTCGTCCTGTGGAGTTTGCTTCCGTTACCCTTACTGAAACACAAAAACGATATGCGCAGATCGAAAAAGAGATGCTTGCAATAGTCTTTGCACTAGAGCGATTTCACCAGTACGTTTTTGGAAAAGACGACATATTGGTTGAAACTGACCATAAACCGTTAGAAATGTTATTTAGAAAATCATTAAATGAGGTGCCAGCTAGGTTACAACGCATGATGCTCAGAATACAGAGGTATAGTTTTAAAGTGGTGTATAAACCTGGTAAATATATGTTTATTGCTGATACGTTATCAAGAGCACCATTGGCTGAAAAAATGATAAGTAAAGTGACTGAGGAGATAGAAGAACAAACATGTTTTTTACTTAGCAATGTAAGATTTAGTGACGACAAACTTAATAAGATTAAAACTGAAATTGAAAATGATAGAGAGAGTCAAATTTTGATTACTTGTATTAAAAACGGCTGGCCTTTAAATAAGTATCAGTTAGATGAAACAGTACGACTCCATTGGGACTATCGTGAATGTTTTGAATATGTTGATGGAGTTATATTTAAAGACAATTTAGTATTCATACCCAAAAGACTTCGCTTCGAGATGTTATCTCGTGTACATGAGGGTCATCTGGGTATAGACAGATGCAAAAGACGGGCAAGAGACGTTATGTATTGGCCTGGAATGTCCAAAGATGTTGAGGAAACCGTCAGGCGTTGTAATATATGTAAAAAACACGCTGCAATGCCACAACGTGAGCCAATGATTGCTCATTATATTCCTGAGCTGCCGTGGGCGAAGATTGGTTCGGATATTTTCGAATACAATAGGAAACAATTTTTAATCATAATTGATTACTTTTCAAATTTTGTTGAGGTATCACCTTTGAGTAATATAACATCCAGAACTGTTGTGCAGGCAATGAAAGATCAATTTGCGCGTCTCGGAATACCTCAAGAGGTTATTACTGACAACGGTCCTGCATATTCCTCCAAGGAATTCAATGTGTTCTCTAAAACTTGGGGGTTTAAGCACAGCATTTCATCTCCTCATTACCCTCAATCCAACGGTCGAAGTGAGCGCACGGTACGAACCGTGAAGTCTTTTCTAAAAAAGTCATCAGATGATGGGTCCGATTTTTATATAGCTCTTTTAAATTATAGAAATACTCCAAGAGATGGCATCTCTAGTCCTGCACAACTCCTCATGGGGCGTAGATTAAATACGCGTTTACCATGCAGCGCACAAAAACTGAAACCAGAACGAGATAATTACAAAGATTATGAGAATATAAAGAAAAACCAACAAAAAAATAAAGTTCATTATGATGCTCGAGCTCGGGAACTCAAAAATTTAAAAATCGGAGATCGAGTCATCACCGTAGATGGGCCTGTTAGACAAGAGGGTCATATCAGTGAGCGTGCAGGGCAGCCACGATCGTATATTATTACTGATAAATGTGGAAAAAAATACAGAAGAAATAGAAGATGTTTAATAAAGATGCCAATCGACTCTTCACCACACAGAACTAATACTCAGGAATTACAAGATGATGTTAGGAGTAACCAAAACATAGGTAATGTTAGTGGTAGTCCTGTAGGTGAAATATTTTATTCTCCTATTAGAAATCAGACATCACCGCGAATAGATACGGAGAACCCTACGATTCATATCGACATGCCTGTTCCATCAAATAGGGTTCGTATAGAAAGAAAGGCGGCACAGGAGGCTAAGAAAAGATTACGTAACTTTAAAGATTAAATAAAAAACTAAACTAAGGAAAGGTATATTATAACTATATAATAAAGTGCTTGTAAAAAAAAAGAAGTATTGAACTTATATGTGTACTTCTATAATTTTATAATAACTGTTCTTATATTCAAGTTAAGTTACTCTTAAAAACAATTGTTCTATGTGGATGTATAGTTTTAAGTAATTCCTGTAAAATATTGTAATAGCTCTTTTCTCTTCATATGAATAGGCTTTTCTCTTGTATTTATAAAAAGGGGAAGATGTAGTAGTTATGTATATACATATGGGTAGGTACATGTAAATAAAATCAGTTTTGAGATACCCATCTTGTTGTTTACTTCAAACCTCTCAGGGCGAAAGAATATTGGCGGTATCTTTGGACATCGCCAACGCCTTTAACAGTCTACCGCATGGTGTCATACAGGAGGCGCTCCAATTTTTCGGAGTGCCCCTGTACCTGCGGCGGCTGTTGGAGGCGTACCTGGATGGGAGAGGGCAAATGGTCCGACGCCACACGGCGTGTGGGGTGCCGCAGGGGTTGGTCTTGGGCCCACTCCTGTGGAACATGGGCTACGACTGGGTGCTCCGCGGTGCGCTCCCTTCTGGAGCGCACCTTATTTGCTACGCGGATGACACTCGAGTCGTAGCCCGAGGGGGGGAAATTAATAGCCAGTTGCGCCTAGCCACGGAAGCTGGCACTCTCGTGGTCGGGCGCATTACAAGGCTGGGCCTCAAGGTGGCCCTCAATAAGACCGAGGCTCTATTGTTTCATGGGCTGAGAGCTGCACTGCGTACCGTGGCATTGAGGGTGATACGAGGGTACCGAACGATGACCTCAGCGGCGGCCATGGTGCTGGCCGGCTCCCTTCCCTGGGAGCTAGAGGCAGAGGTGCTTGCCGCCGGAAACACATATACGGCAGCCAAGCAACGGTTGGGGAAGCCTCCCACCGTAACCGGACCAGGAAAGATGGGTCGGGTCGCCCATCTTCCAACTACACAGGTCCGGCGGACGAGGGAGACGGCCGGTGTGTACCCAGCTGTCTCCTTAAAAGACGAGGCCCGGTGGCGGCGCTTTTGCTGCTGGGCCTACCGCTGGGGCGGCATGATGAAATCTATAGAGATCTCGTGCCGTCCCAACCATAGCGGAAGACGTACACCGTGGGGTTTTAGTCCGTGCGAGTTGGACATAGCCCACCCTCTCCTCCGGGAGGGTGGGTATTCATAAAGGATTTCCCCACGTAAAAAGATAGGTCGCGATTTTTGCACAAAACAGGCGACAGCCCAAGCCGAGGTGCAACCTTGAGTTAGTCGCCCAAACTATTTTTATTTAATTTTCCGCGTAAATAATAATAATAATAATAATAATAATCTACTAGCACACCCCGGCTTCGCGTGGATGAAATATATTAATGCGAGGATACAAATAAATCTCATCAAAACATTAAAATATTCATCGAAGTCAGAAACTACTTAAGAATCTTCATACATACGACATGTGTTTATAAAAAAAACCCCAAATTATCGCAATCCTGGAACTGCGGTGAAATCATATTGTCCCTACTTCAATGATATTACATATCTATATATTAATACGTGAAGCATCTTTGTACCGATTTCCCGTGAAGGGGTGAACTTGAAATTTGGCATAGTTAAAGTTTATATGGCGGAGAATTACAGAGAGCTGTTTATTTTATATAAAATGCATTAAAATTACATTAAAATATGCACTACTCATACTATCGCTTGAATTTTACACAACAAATACACACATGTAAATAAAAAAGACATTTTGACAGCCGTCAATAACGACTTCAAAAAAGATTGCTATGCTCGACTATATGTATTTTTTAACTCTTACGTTCAATTACCATCTGCCATCCTACATTCAACAATGATATTATAACATAAACTATTATTGTAACGTTTATTATTTTATGGTGAACTCACTTCAAATGATAATTTAATTAAAAAATGGGCCAAATAATACTCTGTATAATCAAAATAAGAATTTTCTACATAAAAGTAATCCATGACTTAGACCTCCGCGGTTACAATGTTGCAATTCAACCTCATGTAGCAACAAAAAAGAATTTATTTTCAAAAGCTAATGGTAGTATTGAACAATCATCAAACAACAAAACATCTTTGTCTTGGATTCGCCATTTGATTGTATTGTGCATCCAATACTTTTCCAAACTATGATACTGTGCATACCACTATTTCTCATAATGAACGGACTACATTTAATTCAATATCACCCAGAAATACCACCCAGCCATGGTGTCGTGTAAAATTAATTGAATATTGTGTAAAGGATTGCGATAAATTTCTTTACTTTCGTAAATTGTAAGCGGTGTCGAGTAACATCTTAAAACTTGAGACACCCAAGCCAACCTCACCTGCACGTGGTGCACCCTGCTGATCAACGAACGAGGCAATGGCGATAGCGGGGTGGTAGGGTTTTACAGCCAAACTGGGTCGCAACCACCATATATATGGCGAAAAAACCCGTCATAGTGACTCGCTTTTGCGCGTCGCGTTTCGGGATCAGCCTGTGCATATCCAGTACCGGGTGACTTTCGTCATTATGGCCGGCATGACAGCGGCGACCGGCGATGGATGATCTGTCTCTCGGTGGTCGCCACTGTTTTTGGATTGTATTATGTTTACCATCAGGTATAGTGCAGTCACTTTGTCGTGCTACAATAAAAAAAAAAAAAAAAAAATTATGTTTGCTTAAAATTTGAGAGCTTTACCACGTGGTTTTTGTTTCAAATATATACTTAATTTCAGTTTTCATTTACACAGATTTTTTTTATGTTTATACAATTAAGGATCATGGCAAATGGCAAATAACTGAGTAGCCGTGATGAAAACCTCTGATTATAGAAATATACCCTTTAACAAATGAACCCTAATAAAATTCTAACTTGAAAAAATCTATTAACTATGGTCGAATGTCGACCACTAGGCGCCCACTAGTACTTGTAATATCATTGCGCTACTTGCTTTAGGTAACAAAGAGGTAGTTTTTCATGGTTTATATTTGTATTGAAATTGTCAAAAAGTTTTATGGAAATTCTAAAATAATCGACATATTTTTATATATAGGTATATCTAGAGATTAAGGAAATAAAAAAATAAATTTTCTGTCTATCTTTCCTAAGTTTTTCTAAACTACGGATATACTAGCTGCGTCCGCGACTTCGTCCGCGTGAAGCCTTATGTGAAAACAGTGATAAAGTCATCTGAATGTACTAAGTAAATTTACTTATTTAATTTACTCTCGTACTTACGCCGCGTCGTCATTAAAATTACAATAACTTTTGATAGAGTGGATACCGTCAACAATTTTTTTCACGAAAATCGAAGAAGTACAGGCTTTTTCGATTTA
This sequence comes from Antheraea mylitta, assembly GCA_014332785.1. NCBI lineage: Eukaryota > Metazoa > Arthropoda > Insecta > Lepidoptera > Saturniidae > Antheraea > Antheraea mylitta. The sequence goes on along the minus strand of JACEII010000058.1, from coordinate 2,768,342 downwards.
CATTCTTGTTATTTGTATAGTAATACAGTGTAAATTGTTAAATATATTTTATAGAATAATATTAGAATTTACGACATTTACTGACAGATACTTAACTTTTTTTTTATATCATAGGAGGCAAACGGAGAGATGGGTCACCTGATGTTAAGTGACATCCACCGTCAATAGACACTAGCAACACCAAGGGAGTCGCAAGTGCGTTGCCATCCTGTGTTTGGTGGAGAGGGCAAGGGAGGTAGGAGTGTGGGTTTGAGGGAGGGTGGAGGTGGTAGGTCTCCGGCGCTCTCACTGACCGAACGAAACGCAACAATGTAAGCACTGTTACTTCACATCCTTGTTCTGTGAGAGGGTAGTACTACTCCGGACGAGCCGACCCATTCATTCTGAAACCAGTAATAGCTTCAGCGTGGCTCTACCACTTTGATGAACTCCCAGTGCCAAACTTATAAACTTTAATAAACAGTAATTGTACTTGCGATATAGTATCAAACCTGAATTTCAACATGTTACATCAGCAACAATTAGATGAAGTCTCCTCAAAGGCCAGACATTTTCTACGGCTTAAACTCATTGCCGGACAAGCATATGGTAGCTACAGGCGCGAGGGTGAGACAATATATGGTGCAGGTGCTGACCGGACACGGTTGTTTCGGGTGGTACCTGCACCGGATCGCTCGCACGACCCGACCGCCACCTGACATGAGTGCGGTGCTGAGAAGGATACCGCGCAGCACACTCTCTCAGGCGGCGGTGGTGGGGGAGGATTTGTCGCTGCTGAGCGTGGTTTGGTCCATGCTCGGCAGCGAGCAGGCGTGGCGAGTAGTGGCCTCCTTTTGCGAGGAAGTCATCTCGCAAAAGGAGGCAGCGGAGAGGGCCCGCTAGGCAGACCCCTTCAGTGGCCGTCTTCGCCAACGGAGGACCGGCAGGAGAAGGCGGCGCTTCGCCCAACTCCTCCGGCCACCGTAGTCGGACCTGAGGGGATGTAGCTGGTTTGTACCCAGCTGCCTCTCTATAGGTAGGAGCCCGGCGGCCACCTTCTGCCGGGCCGACCGTTGGGGCGGCTATCTAATGGGAATAGCTTAGAACGATCCCTTGCCGCCCCAACACTACGGTCGGTCCGTATACCGTGGGGTTTTAGTCCGTGCGAGTCGGACATAACCCACACTCTCCCCTGGGCGGGTGGGTATCCGTAAGGGATTTCCCTATGTTAAAAAAAAAGGGTGAGACAATATATATTCAAGTAAATGCAAATGAGATAGTGAATTAGGTCTTTTGCAATACTTCATGCGCATCATTTGGTTACTCAGTAAATATAAATTACAACAGTAGAAGGTTGCTATTATTGTTTGAGCAGTTTATAAAATGAGAGATATATGACTTTAGTTGTGTTATTATAAAAAAAAAATCCAAATAATATTGTTCTCTCAAGAGACATTAAACGAAGTTTCGTCAAAATTGGTTCAGTACTGTCAGAGTGATACGTGTTCACAGGGATAGACAAACAGACAAAAATTGTAAAAGAACTATTTTTGGCTTTTATATCGATAAGAAAGTCTACCTCGATTATAACTTTAAAAAAATATTTAATGTATAGTTTTGGCCTTGTTATAGTTTTATTATGGTATATAGACTATGTTGTTAGAGCTGTAGGAAATATTGAAAGCCAGTAACATCCGGTATCGAACGTAGTTTACCCTTTCTACCATACAACTCTGTGTTATTAATTTCCGGCGCTGTTCACGTATGTATCGTCCGGCACAGAAATCAGTAGACAAATTGGACTATTCATAGTCCCCGACAGGTATCCGGTGACAGAATTCGAGAGAAAATCAGGCTCACTTGTAAAAACGGACATTGCATTGTACGACCCATTTGAATAATCGAAACAGAGTAAAAATGAATATAAGCTTTGTTGGAACCTGTTAGAGTTCAAAATCGATTAAGACATAAAAGTGTAATAAGAACGTGGATTAAACACTTTTTGCTAATATATGTTACAAAATCCTGTGACAACAGTGTATTCAACTAACTCGCTATCACCTTAAATTTATGCTCTTAGTGTGAGTTTGCAAAAATATATCGAATAACTTTATTAAGGCGATCACTGAGATTACGAGAATAGTACCGAGACCCGAGCACGTGCGAGTGTGAGTTCATTTTGTGTTGGCGATTGGATTAAGCGTAACGATTCACCGTATAAAAAGATTAGTTTCTTTTTAATATGTTTGCGATGTTAAACATCATCGGTGTTATTATAAAAAAGTTAAATACGTATTAACTACCTGTTTTAAAAAGGTTTCGTATTAAATGCGCTGCGCTCGCCCGAGGCAAGTTCGCGTTATCCTGTTCTCGCAAGTATAACCTAACCTAACCAAAGGGAGATAAAACAGCAAGATGGCTAATATTCAGCGAGCGCGGTACCTTTTAAACGGAACCTTTTTAAAGTAAGTGTTCGATGAATATTTAACTTTTTTGTAATAACACCGCATATGATATCCTGACCAAATGGAAATGGTGAAATGTATGTGCCAGCCCACGCTTATGTGCCTGTGAAACTCAAGGGGAAAGTATATAAAACTATGATAAGACCGGTCATGTTGTATGCATCTGAGTGCTGGGCTAAGAAAGAGGTGGATGAGAGAAAAGATGGATGTTTGGTGTTACTAGAATGGATAAGATTAAGAATGAGTATATCAGAGGAAGTTTGAAAATAGCACCAGTGACAGAGAAGTTGAGGAGTAATAGGTTAGCATGGTATGGGCATGTCATGAGGAGAGATGAAAACCATGTTACTAGAAAGGTGCTGAGTATGATGGTGGATGGATATATGAGTAGAGGAAGACTAAAAAGGTATGGATGGACTGTGTGAAAAATGATACATGTGTAAAAGGTGTGAATACTGAGATGGCATTTGACAGGACAGAGTGGAAAAAGAAAACATTTTGAGCCGACCCTTCTTAGATAGGATAAGGGTAATGATGGTGATGATGATATCCTGACCAAATTTAGAAGTTTCTAAACTAGTATATTGATTAACAAAACTAGCTACGTTTTAGTTTAGGCGGGCTACGTACGCAAACTCAGATTTGTTCATTCACTTGTTACTTTCGTGAATGTTATATTTTTTTTACAATTATCTATAATTATAACAATTACATTTACCTAACCTATACCTATTAGACAAAATGTGCTACATTTATGTATACAAAATAGGTAATTTCGTTACAAAAAATGTAAACTAATCAATGACAATTCGAAATGATTATCAATTTTATGAAACAGTAAGTGTTTGAGGTTATTACAACATATAGTGTAAAATTTTATTCGTATATGGAATTCGTGTTGTAATTATAGTGGTATTTATATATTTTAGACTCACAAATTTTATTTAAATCCAGCGTATTAGGACACAGGGAAGAATTGGCTTCTTTAGCTTGTGGAGTTACATTGAACAAATGGCCGAAATAATACAAGAAGACTTAAAAAAGGTAAAAATTAAAAATGGAAAGAGTAGTAGAGACTTTAATGCAGTGATATGCAGTGTATGTGGTTCAGGCTAGGATACATGGATCATTACATCGTAGGATTCAAAGTAATGAAGCTGTTGATCTTCTTGCTAAAGAAGCTATCGAGACTAGATATTTTCCAAGATAGATATCTAACCAAGATTTATTCTCTCCAAACAAGACTGATTTGTTTGCATCATGGAACTCAAACTGGAATGTATCCAACCAAATTAACAGTCAATCACATGCTTCCGGATATATTCAGGATAAAATTGCGGCATTTTAATAGATGGAGTTGGTTAGATGGTAACGGGAAATACAAACTACATGCTGGTAAAATGATTCTTTGTTGCGAGGATAGTAAATGGCGCGAAAGTGAGGACCAGAGCAGTAACTCCGGGGATACCGGGAAGGCATTTCTTGTCATTAGCTATAGGGTAAATGGAATTCACAATTGTCACATAGCTGTAGCTATAATTGGGTTCTAGGTGTTTAAAATTTCTCGTGTCTGGAAATAAATTTGGAACCGGTAATAACCGATTTGGCGCAGACGAAGTTGCGCGGGTCACATATTTTGCTTCATAATAAAGAGTTGCTAAAAATATTTCCAATTTTACTTAAGGTGCGAATTAGCTGATGGATGGCACGACAGATAATGAAGCTTTGATTTCATTTGTTACTTACTTATATTGAAACTAGATGGCAGTACGGTCTTGCGCCTATAAATACATAATACTATTGTACAATTTTTATTACTATTCAATTTAATATTTTGTATTATCTTTTTTTTTTTCAAAAATTTTTGATTGAATTGTGTATAAGCTATTTATTGACAAATTAAAAAATATTCTTTATCTTTCATTTGTGGCACCATGTGTATAAGTTTTCCTTCAATCGCGTGTGACGGTTACACACACTCATTCTTTTTTTATATTTTGTGCTCTCACTGGTTTGAACATTTTCAATGCAAAAATTAACGTGTTTCTATGATATTTATGTTATAAAAACACTTTTACTCCACAAAGCTACACTTTTCACGACAAAAATAACAGTGAAACATATACTAACGCAATTGTGAATACGTTTCGATTCGAATCGTCAGAGTGGCATTTATTTGTAACTCGCGCTCGCATACTCGTATAAGCATTTACGCGCTTCTACACTCTCGATTTTCGAAACTCGAAATCAATGAAGTAAACAAACAAAACTCGCACTTACAAACTATGTTCTGATAAGCGAGTAACTAGATGGCGCTTTATAAAATCACATACAAACCGTAGTAAACATTAACGCGTTCGAGTAGGTACAAAGACTCGCATTAAGCACACAGGTGTAACATCCATCATAGTATCACGCTTACACCTGTCACGTACCGGGGTCGATCTGTTTATATCCAATAATAAAATTAAGCGAGGGATCTGTATCCGAGCGGGTCGCATCACAATGGCACCCTTCCCGTTTGTCGCGTTTGGGAACAGCCGATGAGAAGTTTGCAGGCCGCATGACAGCGACGTTACAAATCTTTCGGTAAACGCCACCGTTTAGTGAATTGAACTACGCTTGCTATCATGTACCGAGACCTTTATCGTGATACAATTTAAAAAACATGAATTGTATTACTAAAGTAATATTGGGCGATCTATAGAAAAAATGCAGATTAGTTTTTATAGGAACACGATTCTGTTTTAATAAGAATTAATAATCTATTTAGTCTATTTCAGGACATATTACGAAAAGTATGCAATGGCATGACTAGAATTTATCATTCATAATTTTAAATCAGCTACCCGACGGGAGCGGTACCCGACGATATTAAATCTTTCTGCGTATACTCGCACACTGTACAGGGGTTTTCATTTTTATATAGTAATCTTGCATTATTTGATCCTTTTGAGCAATATAGGCTGGTTGTGGTGCACATGTGAAGTGTGTTCGTTATAATAAGGTGGAATATGAATTATAAGATATTGCAATAACTTTGTGCAAACTGAACAACAGGGGCACCATTTTATTAGACACTGAAGACATCAGAAGATGTTATCATAACTACGCATTTCATAATGGCAGTGATTACCTTCAGAAATGAGGTTTGAATTCCAGAACAGGGAAAAAGTTTTGGTAGTATATAAAATAAACAGTTTTCAAGTTTATGTGAGTTATTAACAATAGTTAGTTACGTGAATATCTATACTATAATAAAACTGTAACAAGGTCTAATCTGTATATTAACTATTTTTTTTATTAAATTATAATCGGGGTAAACCTTGTTATCGATATAGAAGTCAACTTTTTTCTGTCTCTCTGTCTCTGTCTGGCCCTAAGAACACGCATCTCTCTGAAAGTACTGAACCGATTTTGGCGAAACTTGACATAGAGATAACTAATATTACAGTATTTATCTAGGATATTTTTTGTCCCACAATACACATCGGATTCTCCAGGATAACGGAAAAAAGTCAAAAATTTGTGGTTAGTGAAATTCTTGACGGATTTTGGTAACTTTTCTTTGTGTTATATACAGAGAGATTAGCTAAACATTTAAGCTATATTTCACATTTTTATCGTTTTGTATTCGGGAAATCCTTGGTACCACTGACCCGATTTTGAAATTTGTTTCAATGTTAGATAGGTATAATATCCCTAAGTGTTATAGATAATGTTTATTTTGGTAAATATATATTTTCAATAGTTAATCACAAGGAATTTAATTGAAATCTATATATAATTGAAATAGGTTAGTTTTTATCCTAATTGGACTCGGTAGATGTGGTGCGAATTGATCTTTTTTTTTAACGTGTGGAAATCCCTTATGGGTCCTTTACGTCCGACTCCCACGGACTAAAACCCCACGGTGTACGTCTTCCGCTAATGGTTGGAGCGGCACGAGATCTCTATAGACTTCATCGTGCCGCCCCAGTGGTGTGGCCCAGCAGCAGAAGTGCCGCCGCTGGGACTTCGGCTTGTAAGGAGACAGCCAGGTACATACCGGCCGTCTCCTTCTCGTCCGACGGACCTGTGCAATGGGAAGATGGGGCCCTCCCCCATCTCCCCTAGGTCCGGCTACGAGCGAATTGGTCTTAGGCTTATTTTAATAAAATTCTCAAATACCAAATGGGTATATGTTTGAGTGAGTCCCTAGATTCTTTGGTTTCACAATTGGAAACGGTAGATGTAGTTGCAATCGAGTTTTAGATTTACTAAAATTTTACGCGTTTAAAAACACAATTGAAACCGGTAATAACCTATTTGGTTCAGACTATGTTGCAGGGGTCAGTAAGTAGTGAATAAATATATTCAAATCTTACTACCGTGTTGACGTTGCATTGATTAATCAGATGTTAAAATTAGTGCGTTGATTTCGTGTATATTAAAAGTTAAGGACTTGGAAAATATTAACATTATATTGTAAATACCCACAACAAAATGTGAAAGTGTTCGCTTATTATATCTGAACATAACTAAAGAAACTATTTTACGTATATTACTATGCTCTTATTTATGTTTGTAATAAATTATTGTGTGGCTTAATTTACGCTGTTTGTATTGTGGAATACCATTGCTATCATATTTTTATAACAAAAAAGGACAATCAATTATATTGGCCCTCGCGAGTCATTAAACATGAAGTTTCAGAAATTTAGTATCCTAATTGACAACACAAAATTACTTAAAATGTAATGCAAGGTCATCAAAAGTTTTTTGAGCAAGATGTCAGGTATGATAAATAATATCTCAAAGCCCCTTACGCACTTAATATTATCTACATATATATTAATACGTGAAGCAAAAACTATGTATTCCTTTTTAAGGTAATTCTGTGAACGTATGAACTAGAAATTAGGTATAGTTAAAGTTTATATGACGGAGAAGTGCAGAAAGCTGTTTATTTTATATAAAATATTATTTTTAACAAAAAATTAAACCGCCGAAAAAACTCAAAAGCAAAAAAAGAAAACCTTTTACTTTATTCATCTTAATAACCAAGTTCTTAAACTAATGAAAGTATACCTAAATAATTTTAAGTCGGCGCCAAACAATCAAATTAATTAATTACGTAAAGCGTGACACACCCCTTGAATGCCGAGCGCTTACGAAGCAACCCGAACGGGCACACACGTTACCGCTGGAGATTTCACATCGCATTTTTAATTTGATTTGGTTATTTGTGTGAATTTAAGTAATCTAGTGATCTTTGTTCATGATTGTTTGCCGCCGACTCAAAATTTCTTAGGTATACTTACATTAGTTTAAGAACTTAGTTATTAAGATGTATAAAGTAAAAGGTTTTTTTTTTTGCTCTTCAGTTTTTTCGGCGGTTTAATTTTCGTTAAAAAGTTTTTATTTTATATTTTTTTGTGGCTATGATCTTACTAATTACTACATGCTTAATTTATTTGTAATACACAACTCAGAAGCTGAATTATGAATCATGCTCTGTTTCCCTACCCTTGGGGTTGTTTTTTTAATGTTTACATGTATATGGAACCAACTTCTGGGTATACTCTTTCAAATCAAAGGATATACATTAAATTCGGACTATTCTATCTAAAGATATACGCGGTGATAGATATAATCAGTGCGTGAATAATCAATCATTCTCGATTTTCATACCCTTAGGGTTGAAATTTTTTCCCAAATTTAAATGGAACCGAATTCGGAGTATACCCTTTCCAATAAAAAATATTTTTTAAAATCGGACTATACTATAAAAAGTTATGCGTGATCATACATAAAAAAAAAAATACGCGACGAATTGAGAACCTCCTCCGTTTTTTTCGTCGGTTAATAAAATGCATTAGAAGTACATTAAATTAATTAAAATATGCACTACTCACACTACTGCTTGAATTTTAAATAACATATACACACATTTAAATAATAAAGAAATTTTGACAGCTGTCAATAACGTACTTCAAAAAAGGTTGCGAAGGAGGTTGCTATGCTGAACTGTATGTATTTTTTTACTTTTACGTTCCAATTACCATTTTTCATCCTATATTCAAAAATGATATTATAAAATATAACTATTATGATATTTACAACACGACTTACATTCCACACCTTACATGCTCTTTGAATTTAACTGGTCAAATTTCAGGTTAATTTTACAATAATATCATAATTTTAACATGAACTACGTTGCTTACCTTATATGCCTTTTGAAATCAATTGGTCAAATAGTAGGTTAATTGTATAATAATATGATATGTAAATTCATAATATACAATACATAAATAATTAATTGATAAACATAAATAATTAACTGATAAACATAAATAATTAATTGATAAACAATTTAACTTTGGTACATTTATGGAACTACTGAAATAATTATTATTCTCTTTGTTTTTATTGGATGTCAAAATTTTTAGGTGACAAGAGTGCTTTTACTTCATATCACTTGGTTTCATGTTGTCGTTAGAGCAAAGCAATATTACCAAAGTTAAAGTCAATATTATAATGTTTATTATTTTTTTTATATAGAATTCATTTCAAATGATGATTTAATAAAAAAATGAGCCAAATAATACTTTCATCCATGATTTAGACCTCTGCGGTTACAATGATGCTGTTCAACCTGATGTAGCAACAAAAATGAATTTATTTTCAAAAGCTAATGGTGGTATTAAAAATATATTTATCTTGGCTTCATCTTTTGAATGTATTTTGCATTCATTACTTTTCCGACGGATGATACTGGGCATACCACTATTTCTCATAACGAACAGACTACATTTAATTCAATATCACCCAGAAACTCATGGTGTCTTGTAAAATTAATTGAAAATTGTGTCATGGATTACGATAAATTTCTTTATTTTCGTAAAGTTATATTTTCTTAGAATTTGAGAGCTTTACCACCTGGTTTTTGTTTCAAATTTACAATTACTTTCAATTTTCATTTACACAGATTTTTTAAAATGTTTATATAATTTAAGATCATTGCAGAAGAGATGGCAGGCGTTCACTAGTATATTATCTTCTTAATATATATAAATCTCCTGTCACGATGTTTGTCCGCGATGGACTCCTAAACCGCTTAACAGATTTCGTTCAAATTTGCACGCAATATGCAGTTTGGTCCAACTTGAGAGATAAGATAGCTTAGATCTTTAATTATAGTCGCAATTTTATTTTATTGCAAATTATTTGTCTATAATTAATTGACAGTCACAATTATCTGTTAACTCCAGAAGATTCTAACAGATGTCGATACTTTTCGACTAGATTGAGTAAGTAATCAATAGATGGCACTGCTATGGTAAACCGACAACCGTGTCATATAAGCTACAGTTTGATGATTACCACGTGCTATTGAGGCTAAAGTATAAATTAAATTTATTTTGTAGTAAACGAAATAGCGTGAAAATCAATTATTTATATTTTTTTAATTTTTGGTGTTAGCATAGCCAACCACGTGTTACGTAGACCGAAGTGTAAATCAAATTCAAACTATAGTGATACAATTATAAAAATTCTCTTTAAAACAATTGTAAGTACGACACGCACGCCACTTACAATAACATGTAACGTATACATTATATACATATATATATATATATATATATATATATATCTTCTATACTATAATAAAACTGTAAGAAGTCGAAATCTGTACATTAAATATTTTTTGAAAATTTGAATCAGGGTAGACTATGTTATCGATATAGAAGCCAAAAATAAACTTTTTACAATTTTTGTCTGTCTGTCTGTCTGTCTGTCCGTATGAACACGCATCACTCTGAAAGTATTGGACCAATCTTGACGAAACTTGACATAGTGATAACCGATATTACAAGGCTACATCCAGGATACTTTTTGCCCATAAAACGCAAGGGGTGCTCCAGGATAACGAGAAATAAAAAATTGTAGTTAACGTAACTAGACTTTTTTACGACACCTTAGTATAAGAGCCGGCAACGTTTGAAGAACAAGAAATTTAGAATATCTGGTTCTTTATTATATCAATATATATTTTTTGTATCATAGGTGGCAAACGAACAGGTGGGTCACGTGATGTTAAGTGATCACCACCATCTATAGACACTAGCAACACCAGGGGTGTCGCAAGTGCGTTGCCAACCTGTATATCTAGAGGCTAAGAGAAGGGAAAGCAGGAAAGAGGAAGAGAGGTTGGTCTCCGGCGCTCTCACTGACCGAAGGAAACACTACAATGCAAGCAATGTTATTTCACGTCAGTTTTCTGTGAGAAGTTGGTATAAACCCGAACGAGACAACCCATTCATGCTGAAACTATTTACAGCTTCAGCGTGACCCTACCACCTACACAAATTTCAATATATCAATAGACAGAATTTAGGACACCTGATAGCTGGTTAACGTTTCATTTTTAATGCCCATTTTGATTTATGAATAAGTTTAGAAACATTTTTTTTCAGTAACTTTTAAACGCAATTAAAGACATGAATTTATCACAGTCAGACATATTTTTTTTATAAACATTCATGCGCCCGCTGTTATATTTCATAAATAAAAAGAATTAATTTCATACCCAATTATTTTTTTCCATAGCAAAGAACAAATTTCATTTTATTAAACATTATTGATATTAAGATTTCACCATATATAATAAAACAACTTTTTTTCTTCTCGAAATGACTACGCTATTGACTCAGCAAGGTCTTAACAGCTTCGCCAGACTACTAAGGCGAGCACTTAGGGCACTCAGCCAATTTTATTTGATAACTAGCCCAAGGGTGCACGGCACATCTCGGCTTGCGCTGTTGCCTGATATGTGCAATTCGCGAACTATCTCAGCTGACCTAAGCTAACTATTCATACATATATGAGTTGTGGGAACATATATATATACCACGCATGCATACCTCAACAACTCATATATATTTCGTATCAGATAATTTTCTATACCATTTCAGTTCGATACGGGAAAGAAACAAAACCCTTCCATTTTCATGTGTATATATATATATAATTTTCATTTACACAGATTTTTTAAAATGTTTATATCATTTAAGATCATTGCAGAAGAGATGGCAGGCGTTCACTAGTATATTAAAATCGGCTGAGTGCCTTAAGCGCTCGCCTTAGTAGTCCGGTGAAGCTGTTAAGACCTTGATGGGTCAATAGCGTAGCCATTTCGAGAAAAAAAAAACACTAGTATATTATTAATATATAAAAACAACGTGTCAAATAGTATTAAAAGTGTTAACAGTTGCTTTTGTTATTTCGTGGAATATAATGATGTCCACTAAAATAATATCTAGTAACGATTAAAAACATGATTGTATTATTTTTTAATGATAGCCTTTTTGACGCCATCATAAGACACTTTTAAAATAATTACTCACGTGATAATAACACTAATAACTTTTAGGATTTTATTAAAAAGGTAGGAAGATAAGAAAACGTTTTGGTAATTTATAAAATCAACAGTTTTTAAACACTCTACTCGGTCCCTTAAAAGATTTCTATAATCAATATTTCATTTATATTCAATAAGTAATACTAAGTTATAAATATATTTTTTTTACCGGTGTATTGCGCATCTTTAAATAATTTCAGATATTATAGAATCTGATACAATGGCGATTGCCAATACTGTTACAATATATTTACCATCAGATTGAGTGTTGGTCGAATTATAGAGCATATGGGATCCGACGGTCATGGGGTCATGTTCATAGTCTCTTTTTTTATTTAATATTGTTATATAAGTTCGAGATCGAAAAGTTCTGATAAACTGTTTCAGCTGTGATAAAATACAGAAATGTATTTTTTACTCATTCACTTTGTTTAGGAAATTACGAATAAATACTTCAAGAGTAGAAGAGTCTTGCACAAAAATTGTGTTCCCTTATAATGAATCAAAATCAAAATACTTTTTATTCAATTTTGGCCCTGACAAGGCATTTATGAAGGTCAAAACTACCACTATCTATATAAAACAACTAATCTGTACACTAATTGAAATTTAAAGTAATTGTACATTAATATAACACGCTAAATATATAAAAGATTTTAGTGTAAGTCCATAACGGTACCTATGCAAAAATTACACAATTTTTGTATAGGTACCGTTAATAAATTAAAATAAATTACACAAATTTTGTACAACTTCGAGAAAAAGCAATGAAATAATAAAATTAACAACTTAACAACCTTAGCCTTAACAACTTCACCGGACTTTTAAAGCAAACGCTTAACGTACTCAACCGATTTTACCTTGAGCTAGTTATGAAACTTAAGGTCTTGCCAGATCAATTGCGTAGTAACTTCGAGAAAAAAAATGAAATAATAAAATTAACATTCGAAAAAAATGTGCATTAAAACATTCAATATCATTGAATTTTACAGTTTTATAAGAGAAAAGTAATACTTTTTTTTTATTATTCGTTATATTATATAAACTATAAATAAATAACTTTTTACATAAATAATACGTAAATAAACTTACCTATTGGACGTCTCTGTCATAGTTTTGTCGTTCTTTGACACTAGATGTGTTGCACTGTATAAAGTCCGTAGAATACTGTAGATTGTAGTGAAAATGCATTTTGCGCATCCTGTCTGGAATCTGTTAATCCCCTACCAAGAGTCTACGCTATACATTTCAATTTTTAAACTCACTTATTTGTCGTTTTGAATCTCAGCCAATTCATTATTCTATATTATTATTGAGAGTAATTAATAAAGAGCGAAATGCAGACAAAAGACTGATAGTTGACCCTCAGGAGATAACGATAATTTATTTTCGAAAATAACAGATTAATATCTGTAGCAAAAATATTCAATACTTTTAGCTTTACAAAAAAGTTCACCTATAAAAAAAAGCTTAAGCATGCGAGAAGAATGGAGAGTAGATGCCTAGGTATAAAACTGAAGGATAAGGTATAAAGAACGTTGACATTCGAAGGAAGATAAAAGTATGCGATGCCTTAACTTTTGCAATGAAGGTTAAATAGAAGTGGGCGGGTCAGGTGACCCATTATAAGGACAATAGATGGACTCTACGGTCAGTAAAGTGTTCTGGGCCAAAAGGCAACAGATCAAGAGGTCGACCAAAGGCCAGATGAGCAGACGAAATTACAGCATGCGCGGGCGGATGTTGGCTGGACAGAGCTAATGACAGAGAAGGATGGCATTTCTTGGAGGAAGTTTTTACCCGAACGGGGTCTATGCATTAAATAATTAGGAGTTGTTAAATAAAGAAAATGATAATTAAATAATTACAAAATAGAATTTATAATTCAAATTCAAATTCACCTAACCGTAATAAATGTAATTTGAATATTATAGGTTAATAAGTTACCAATTGTTATCGTCTAATATGTATTATGTATGGGATCAAATAAAGCTTTATTATTAATATTAATGAGTTTTTTTCTCGAACTATCTACGCTATTGACCTAGCAAGATCTTAACAGCTTCACTGTACTACTAAGGCGAGCGTTGAGGGCACTCAGCCGAGAATGATATTGATAATAAATGTAAAGTATAATGATGTGTAGAAGTAATCTCCACTCTGTACGTTCAATAAAAATATGAATAGTTAATGACTGAATATTATGGTACAAGTTTACATTTCAAAAGTTAAAAAAAAAAATACACAACACAAACTCTATCAATTTGTTGAATTGTGATGGCTTGCGAACCAATGGTAGAGGTTTAACGTTCAGTAGTATGCCTGTGTGAAATTGTTTTAAGTACATGTTGTTACATACAGCTAGAAAAAATACGTTATTTCCGTACACTTTTTTTTTTATTATGGCATACCGAAGTGCTGGTAAGAATATAACAGCGAGTTCTCTGAACTAGATCCTTTTAGTACTTCTCGCTCTTCTTACAGAAACGAAATACTACAATCCCTCTCCCGGAAAAAGTAGTGCCATAAATGTAATTTCATCATCAATGCATACTTTACACTAATACGTTTACCTTTCACAAACATACCTACTCATACCATATACTCTCAGATATAAAACTAAAATCTACACACACACACACCCACACACATACACACACTCACACACACACACATTCATCCCACAAACCTATACTTTTACCTAAATTTTTACTAAAACAATTTTGTTCACTCTCTAATAATATAAACTGTATAATTTTGTGTACTTCGTAATTGGCGTATTGAATACAATGTATACATATTTTTTCCTTTATACAATACCTATTGTCAGCTGTGAAGAACCTATATGGAATAAATAAAATAAATAAACAATGTAGAACAAAAACATCGGTTAACACCGACAAAGGCCCATTGTTATTTGAGCTAAAATAGTTTACAAAAATTATCCGACACAAAATACACATAAGAGTTATTGAGATATATATGATAAGTCGCGAATTGCATGTATCAGGCAACAGCCCAAGCTGAGATGTGCTGTGCACCCTTGAGCCAGTTGTCAAATAAAATCGGCTAAGTGTCTTAATCGCTCGCCTTAGTAGTCCGGTGAAGCTATATATAATAAACTGAGTATTACCTATAAATATCGCTAATAATGTTATAGAAGTAGATTCGGGATTATGTTTTTTTAAATGGGAAATTAGAGAAAATAGTAAGTTAGAGGATATACTAAGTTGTTTTGTTATTCGTATTAAATCTAAATGAAAAATTATACATACATTAGTGACAAACCGTAATCAAATGCAGTAATTTTTAAGGGAATATTACGGTTTTAGTAGTCCGGTGAAGCTATTGACCTTGCTAGGTCAATAACGTAATCATTTCGAGAAAACAAAAAAAAAAGTATTTGTCTGGGTCTAGTGGTATATTAAAATGACTTAATGTATATTTACGTATGATATAATTCTATTATGTAATGCTTATAAGTCAAATTGAGTTTTTTTCGCCAAGAGTGTACATACATTGTAAACTAGCTAACCCGTATCCACTTCATTGGGCTGTAAACGTTTATAAAAAACTACTTTTTGTAACTTCAATATAAAATTTAAACATATGCTGTCCCTAACTATTCTGTAGACATTATCAAGCTCTACAAATTTTCCCTAGAACTCAATCATATATCTCTTATTGTTAAGGCAGCGTTCGTAGGAAACATTTTTCTTTAACCATTTTTTCTCCGATTTTACAAATCCGACCACCATAAAAAATCTTTTAATTCTACGCGTTAATATATAGCCGATTATAGCGGTGTAGTAGTTCCTAAGATTACCTCCTACAACCTCACAAACTCAGAAACTTTACCTCTTTACAATATTACCGCCCCCCTTCTCTTTCACTGCCCACTTTTACCGCGAATTATCGGTAGAATTCATATTTATGGCGAGCTAGTCATTCCTTCAACACTATGAGCGAGATAGGTGATTTTGACCTATTTTATACTACTGTAGATAAGGCGACAACGTTTTTAATAAGAATGTTCTTTAATGATGGCGATTGTAAATAATAATAGACAGTTTTTGAATTTCTTATTTATTATAATGTTTACTTAATACCGTATAATGCAAGTGATTTTATTCTGTTTTATATCGGCGAAGACTTATAAATAGATGGCTTCATGTTTTCTATTTTATTAACTACTAGCCTCTGCCCGCGACTTCGTTCGCGTGGAATAGATACACTAACACGCAACAATTCTCAAAAGGAAAAAACAACCCGATTTTGAAACATTTTTCATCTGTGTTCCGCTCCTATTCGTCTTAGCGTGATGATATATAGCCTATAACCATTCTCGATGAGTGAGCTATATAACACTGAAAGAATTATTCAAATCGGACCAGTAGTTCCTGAGATTACCCCCTACAACGTCACAACATCACAACGTCACAAATTTACAAACTTTACCTCTTTATAATATTAGTATAGATGTATTGTACATTATAGCTGTTAGTTTATCTAATGAATAAATAAATTAGTATAGATTCG
The DNA here is from genome assembly GCA_014332785.1 of Antheraea mylitta. Lineage (NCBI taxonomy): Eukaryota > Metazoa > Arthropoda > Insecta > Lepidoptera > Saturniidae > Antheraea > Antheraea mylitta. Next base: position 2,751,953 of record JACEII010000058.1, on the reverse strand, counting down.
TGGACATAAGAATGTGAAATATGAAGAATCTTTTCACTGATAAAACTATAGCTATAGCTAGCCAATAGGAAAAAAGGAAAAAAGAAAATGAAGGAAGTTGGTTGAAAAAACAGATGAGACAAAGGTACTGAGCTGTTTCATCTTCACTCATTTATAGCCATATACATTATTTTATGATTTTCAAATCTATATCATTAACGTTTTTAGGTAATAACCTATAAAATTCAGCGATGAAAATAATTTTCCACGCATATAATATCGTAATGATCACTTAAGTAGGATTTCAATTAAATCTCCTCATAAAAATATATTGTTATAAAGAATAATACATTTATAATAGATTTTATATAGACACTAGCTGTTACCCGCGGCTTCGCGCGCGTTTTTTTAATATATTAAATAAATTTAAAATTGTGATTACACATTTAGTGTAAATTATAATAATACTATTTCAAAAATATTTGTATCACACGCACATCATCTACTGTAAAAGGTAACGTGTATATTATGTATGTGAATACTAATAGTGTATCGAATGGGATGGAATTATGATCAGCCACATAAATGGAATTTTAAACTATATATCACTCTCAGTGCTCACACTATATAAGAAAATAATGAAAATATGAAGCTACACATTATCGAACAATATTAAATAAATTAGCTACTTATTTGCCCGTAAAATTCCCGTTCAAATATTACTTGTAATCCGGTGAAGCTGTTAAGCGTAGTCATTTCTAAGAAAAAAAAAAACATTCAAATAGGTCCAGTCGTTTCGGAGAGTACCCGGAACAAATAAAAAAACAGACATATCGACAGAGTTAAAAAAAATGTTGATATTTGTAGCATCACAGATTGTATTCACCAAAAATAATTTATTTTAATATAAATTACACTCACTTTTAAAATACGTAATATATCACAAATAAAAAATTAGCAACAAAACTAATGTAGAATAGAGTTTTTTAAGAGTGTTTGGCGGGATTTCAGTCTGTCAGGTAGTGGATTTTATATTTTTTTCATAATATTGTGTTACATGATTCTATGTCGTGTAGAAATTGGTTGCGTATTATATAATATCTTTCGTATATTTTGCATAAGTGAAATGAATGAAAAATAAAACCACGAAGCAATAATTCTATGGTCTTGAAGTTTAAGAAGATAAAAAATTACGTTATATTATGTAGAGGGTTCGGCGCTTATACCTTTACATTAACTTGGACATAGAAGAAAACTAATTATATTAACAACTTCAGAATTGGCTGTATGGATTAATTCCTTCGACTGTCTTATTGAACGAATTACAAAATTTCTGAATAACAACACAAAATAAACTTAAGAAATGTTTGCGATATAAACGTAACACGTATAATTAAAAATCGAAAACAAAACTAACGTAGAATAAACTTTTTTAATAGGAATACAAAATAAACCATGAAAATATTTTTGATAGAATGTTATCGCGTTACCATGGCAACGCATATAATACTGACATTAACACGCAGCGGAAGCTTCCAAAATAGCCCGATTTTGAGACATTATTCATTAGTGCTCAGCTCCTTTTGGTTTTAACGTGATAATATGTAGCCTATAGCCATCCTCGATAAATGAGCTATCTAACACTAAAAGAAACTTTTAAATCGGATCTGTAGTTCTTGAGATTATCGCGTTCAACCAAACAAACAAACAAACAAACTCTTCAGCTTTATATATTAGTATAGATAACTACATAACTAGATAACAGTGTTACATTGGCAAACAAACAGAATCAGCAAAATCGGTGCCTACGTCCACTTCTCTAAATGATTTTTAAATCCCAAGTATAGGTGGACTGAAACGACATGATACTTTTACAATAAAAAAATTTTACGGCATTTTTTTTTTATGTCATATAGGAGGCAAACGAACATGCGGGTCACCTGTTGTTAAGCGATCACCGCCTTCCATAGACACTAGCAAGTCCAGAGGAGTAGCAAGTGCGTTGCCAGTCTGTGTTTTGGGGAAAGGAGAGAAAGGAAAAGGGGAAAGGAGAGAAGAGGGGAGGAGAGATGGTCTCAGGCAATCTCACTGACCGAACGAAACACAACAATGCAAGCACTGTTGTTACTTTACATCGGTTTTCTGTGAGAGAGTGGTGCTACCCCGGACGAGCCGACCCATTCATGCTGAAACCAATAATAGCTTCAGCGTGGCTCTACCACCTACTGCATTTTATGGGTATCTTATAACTTAGTTTATTTTATTGAGGTTTTTTTTTTCTCGAAATGACTACGCTATTGACCCATCAAGGTCTTAACAGCTTCACCGGACTACTAAGGCGAGCGCTTAAGGCACTCAGCCGATTTCATTATGGCAACCAGCTCAAGGGTGCACGGCACACATCGGCTTGGCTGTTGCCTGTTGCATGCAAAATCGCGACCTATCTTAACTAGCCTAGCTAACTATTCATATATGTATGAGTTGTTGAACCGTATATGTGTACCAAGCATACACGCCTCAACAACTCTTGCATATATTTATTATGGGAAAATTGAGAGTTTTTCAGTTCGATAAGGGAAAAAAAAGTAAACCCTTCCACTTTCATGTGTAAGCGTGTAGGCGTGCACGTGTGTGGGGGTGATCGTGTAGTGTTGTAGCGGTGATGTATATTTGTGTGTCACCGTATCGCGCAAGCAACGCACTCAAGGGCTCCCTACCGAGGGATCGAACCTAGGCTTGAGCCGCAGCCGTGGGAGGCCTAATCGAGGCTAATAATTTTATTGAGGTATTATCCAACTGCAACTCAGTAAGTAGGTATAGTAAAAGAATTCTTTATTACTTAAGGAGAGTTATATTATACAAGCTGTATTTTGTTATCTGTACAAAGAATAAGAATGTAAATCTAACATGTCTATATTTTGCCGATTTTTGTTAAAACAAATTGTTGAAGGTGTCTAACAATAAGCAATCTATACTAATATTATAAATAGGTAAAGTTTGTGAGTTTGTGACGTTCTGATATTGTGACGTTGTAGGGGGTAATCTCAGGAAATACTGGTCCGATTTGAATAATTCTTTCAGTGTTATATAAATCATTCATCGAAAATGGTTATAGGCTATACATCATCACGCTAAGACCAACAGGAGCAGAGCACAGATGAAATATGTTTCAAAATCGGGATGTTTTTTTCCTTTTGAGAACTGTTGCGTGTTAGTGTTAGTGTATTTACGAGTATTCCACGCGAACGAAGTCGCGGGCAGAGGCTAGTAGAATATATTTTGATCATTTATAAAAATGTCTTCTAATATTTCTCGTTTTTTTTTTTCTAAAAAAATTGTTGAAGGTGTCTAACAATAAGCAATAGAATACATTTCGACTATTTAAAAAAATGTCTATCTGTTTGTATGACCAGGCATACTGCTAAAGTACTGGGTTTATAATAAACCAGAAAATCGTACAGCATATCCTCGGGAGTAATTTAGTGTTTGTTTTTTTTCCAAAATGAGAACGCTGTTGACCTGGAAATGTATTTACAGCTTCACCGAACTATTGAGGCGCGCGCTGAAGGCACTTAGCTGATTTGGGATGTTTGAGCGACTAACTCAAGGGTGCACGGCACACCTCAGCTTGGCCTGTCGCCTGTTTTATGTAAAAATCACGGTTTTTTTAAACGTGGGGAAATCCCTTACGGATACCCACCCTCCCGGGAGAGAGGGTGGGTTATGTCCGGCTCGCACAGACTAAAACCCCATGGTGTACCGTCAGACCGTAATTGTTGGGGCGGCAAGGGATCGTACTTGCTACTCAACCTTGTAGAGCCGCCCCAACGGTCCGCCAGGCGGAAAGTGGCCACCGGGCTTCTACCTATAGATAGGCAGACTGGGTACACACCAGCTTCCTCCCCACGTCCGCCGGACCTGTGCAATGGGGAGACGAACCCCCCGGCCCATCCCCTCAGGTCCGGCTACAGTGGCAGGAGAAGTTGGGCAAAGCGGCGCCTCCTCCTGCCGGTCCTCTGTTGGCGGAGACGGCTATTCAGAGGATCCTCCTCGCGGGCCCTCACCACCGCCTCCTTCTGCGAGATGACCTCCTCGCAAAAGGAGGCCATTGCTCGCCACGCCTCATCACTGCCAATCATGGCGGAAACCACGCTCGGCAGCGATAAATCCTCTCCTACCGCCGCCGTCAGAATGCGGCACTGTCCATCCCACGCAGCACAATCAGACAGCGTGTGCTGCGCGGTGTCTTCATCGGCGCCGCACTCGTGACAGGCGGCGATCGGCTCCCTGCGGGCGATCCGGTGCAGGTACCATCCAAAGCAGCCGTGCCCGGTGAGTACCTGCACTAGTCGGAACGTCAGGGAGCCCCACTTTCTCCCGATCCAGTCTTTCAGGACCGGGCGGACGGCGTCGACGGTATACGTCCCGAAGCGCGCGTCCGCTAGGTCCTGGATCCACCTCGTGACGGCGTCCTCCCTCAGACACCGTCTCTTCTCCTCAATTTCCCTGGGAGCCGGAGGCTCCCCACTGCGTTTCCTCGCCGCCGTGAATTCGTACACAGCGGCGACCACTCCTGCCTCCAGCTCCCAGGGCAGGGAGCCGGCGAGCGTAAAAGCCGCCGTGGAGGAGTGCGGTATGCCCGGATTGTCCTCAGTTGGCTAGACTTCATCGTGCCGCCCCAGCGGTGTGGCCCAGTGGCAGAAGTGCCGCCGCCGGGCCTCATCTTGTAAGGAGACAGCCGGGTACACACCGGCCGTCTCCTTCTCGTCCGCCGGACCTGTGCAATGGGAAGGTGGGGCCGTAGCCCCACCTGTCCCTAGGTCCGGCTACGGTGGCGGGAGTAGGCGGTCAAACTGCCGCCTCCTCCTGCCTGTCCTCCTTTGGTGGAGAGGGCCGCTTAGCGGATCGTTCTCGCGGGCCCTCTCCGCCGCCTTCTTCTGCGAGACGACTTCCTCGCAGAAGGAGGCAACTGTGCCCCATATTTCCTCGCTACCGAGCATGGCCGCGACCACGCTCGGCAGCAAGAGTTCCCCTCCTACCGCCGCCACTAGAATGCGGCGCTGCTCCTCCCACGCAACACATTCAGACAATGTGTGCTGCGCGGTGTCCGGGTCAACGCTGCACTCGTGGCATACGGCGGTCGGCTCCCTGCGCGCTATTCGGTGCAGGTACCAACCGAAGCAGCCGTGCCCGGTCAGCACCTGCACCAGACGGAACGTCAGGGAGCCCCATCGTCTACTGCACCACTCCAGCAGGACCGGGCGGATGGCGTCGATAGTGAATCTGCCGTACTGCGCGTCCGCCAGGTCCTGCTTCCACCTCTCCATCATTGCAACTTTCTCTGTCTTTCTTCTCTCCTCTATTTCCCTGGGAGTTGGAAGCTCCCCTGCCCGCTTCTTAGCCGCCGTATATTCGTAAACGGCGGCTAGCACTCGGGTCTCCAGCTCCCAAGGAAGGGAGCCAGCCAGCACCATGGCCGCCGCCGCGGACACCGTCCGATAACCTCTTATCACCCTCAACGCCACGGTGCGCTGCGCATTCCGAAACGCACGGATATTCGTGGCGTTGAGGGCGTCTACCCACAACAGTGCCCCGTAGGCGGCCATGGATAGTATGACCCCCATCTAGAGGCGGCGGCAGGCGGCACCCGGCCCCCCCATACTGGGGAGGAGTCCTCTCGACCTATCTAAGCTAACCTAAGCTAAGCTATCTAGATATACGTACATGAGTTATTGAAACATGCATGTGTACCAAGCATACGTGCCTCAACAACTCCTATGTATTTTGTGTCGTCATTTATTTCTCTGAAAAGGAAAAACAGAGTGCTAACGTGGACGTGTGTATAGTGTTTGTTTCATTACAATCGGTCCACTCTATCGAAAGTTATTCTAATTTTAATGACAACGTGGGCGTAAGAACGATATAAAAGCAGATAAGTAAATAGTCTTGAAACATTCAGATAACTTTATTAATCACTGTTTTTACATAAAAATCCACTCAGATGAAGTCGCGGGCACAGCTAGTATATTATTAAGTTTTATATTATAGGTAAATCGTGCTGTTTATCGGTTTTATTGGCGTGATCTGACCTAATTGCTTACAATAGATAAAAATACATTTTTAAACTATGAATTGTACAAAATAATCCAGATATTATTTGCGTAATTATTATAGAAAATCTAATATAATCAAAATTAATAACACAAATTACAATTTCATAACCTAATTCCCGAGAGCTTTTAGTGAAAAACTGCTTTATTCTTTATCCACATCAAATTGATATAGTTTTATAAATTTTTAAGGACCAATTTTCTTTATATATACCTAATTTTTATATAACTCCAGAATTTCGAAGAATAACATTTGTCTCCTTAAATAAAATAAAGTTAACTCTTTCAGAACATATTTGGATTTTTTTTTCATTTACTGTTAAATTGAACGCCAAAAAGACTTGTCTTTTTTCTACAAAACGGAGTCCGTTCAACTTGACTCCTACTTTTGAAGGTGTTTCCTTGAAAGTAACTGACAACCTGGAACTTCTTGGAATCCAGTTATCTTCAGACCTCAATATTGGGCGCTCAACTGAACTGAAAGCAAGAACAACTGCGAGGAAACTTGGGATCCTCTTTGAAGTTAAGCGATATTTCACACCAAAACAACTTCTCAGCCTGTACCAAGCTCAAGAACGCTCATGTGTGGAATATTGCTGCCACTTATGGGGTGCATCAACCAAATATCAGCTGGCCGCTCTTGATTCCATTGAACGTCGTGCTCGTCGGCTTGTCGGTGATGAAGCGCTGTGAGAGACAAGAATGCTCAGATTAGAGCATCGTCCAAAAGTAGCTTGTTTTTCTTTGTTTTATAGGTTACACGTTGGAGAGTGTGCAGAGGAATTACACAAAATAATTCCACCGGCTCCATTCCATCAGGAGACGACTAGACGCCGTGAGGGTTTCCACCTTTACGTGGTTGATATTTCCATAATTCGTACGAAGCGAATTGCTTCCACATTCATTATGCGTACGGCTAAGGAGTGGAATTCGCTCCCGGCGTTTGTCTTCCCGTCATCTTATAGCTTGGAAGTCTTCAAGAGTAGAGTGAACAGGCATCAGTGCGTAAGCGCGATACGTCGTCGGCCTCACCGTCACTTACCATCAGGTGAGATTGTGGCCAAGCGCATACCTGTTGTACATAAAAAAAAAAATCAATAACATAATTTTTCATTGTCGAAATACACATCTTTTTAACTACGAACACACTAACTATAATACGTTTATTGCAATTTACAAAAAAAATTTACGTAGGGGCTAACGACAACACACGTCAAGGATCAAGCGATATGAGTCCTACGGGTAGTACTCTGTATATCAAGATTATCTGATAATAACTTTTATGGATAGTTAGAAGAGTTATGTGAGATCCATTCTCTCTAAAACCTCAAGGTACTTATAGAGTTCGGCCGTTATTCACTGATCGCGTCTATTCTCTGCCAAAGTTTTAAGTCATTAAATGATGTATGAAACGAATATGAACATATTTTTATGAACAATATAGTAGTTATTTGATTTCGATGAAGGCGCTATTTCGCGGAAATCCATCATTAAATACTATTGTGGACGTTACTCTGTACTTCCGTTTGGAATTGAATGGCCGCTATCGAGCCTCACTGAACTAGAAAACGTTAAACAAAAAGTAATTGAAAAACGTCGTTGGTTGACAGTTGAACTCGACGATGGCAGATGATTGAACCTGTCGTTAATTGACACTGTTGATAGGTGTGTAAATATAAAAAGATGAAAGCGTATATGCCATAGAAAACAAAACGTGTAAAAAAAAACAAGTCAGTCAGTTTTTCTACCGTAAAAAGTTTTGAGATCCATGTAATACTAAGTCTGTTACTTTATTAAGACCCTAATATAATATATTGTGTAAATTATAATATTCATTAATGAATAATGTATCTTTATAAAATTTATAGAAATACTATATAATATAATAATATTAAATAAATGGTTCCATAACTGTACTAAAATAGTAACGACTTAGAAAGAACAAACTGTCCTACTGTATAGTTAAATTTTTTTATATATATCTTGACAATTTAATATCCAGTGACGAGTATGTACTTGTTTAATTATGTAACAAATTTACATTTATAAATTATGTTCGTTCAAGCATTAAGAATGTTTTGTATTGTACTGGGAGCAATTAATTCATCCGCTAATTGAACGTAAGAAGCATCAATAGGGGAGATTGTAATAAAACAAAAAAAAGTAAGCGGATTGTTTTTTTTTTATTGTAGCACAGCAAAATGACTGTACTATGCTTGATGGTAAACACAGTGCAATCCAAAAACAATAGCCACCACCGATTGACACACTATCCATCGCCGATTGCCACTATCATGCCGGCCTGCAAAAAGCTGGATATGCACAGGCCGATCCCGAAACGCGACCCGCAGAAGCGAATCACTATTACGGGCTTTTTCGCCATATACATGGTGGTTGCGACCCAGTCAGGCTGTAAAACCCTACCTACGCCGCTTTCGCCATTGCTTCGTCCGTTATTTAGCAGGGTGCACCACGTGCAGGTGAGGTTGGCTTGGGTGTCTCAAGTTTTATGATGTTATTTGACACCCCTTACACCCCATGTATCCCTGAGGCTAATTGGCTATAATGTATGTTCAATCTATAGTCTTACGTTTTATGAATAGAGGTGAAATTTAGATGTTTTATTACATGTATAATATAATAATAATGTACTAATGGGCGCCCAGTGGTCGACATTCGACTATAGTTTATTGATATTTTAAAGCTTGAACTCAATTAGGGTTCTTTTGTCAAAGGGTATACTTCTATAATCAAAGGTTTTCATCGTGGCTACTCAGTTATTTGCCATTTTCCATGATTATTAAATATATAAACATTAAAAAAATCTATATGTAAATGAAAACTGAAATTAATTATAAATTTGAAACAAAAAACAGGTGGTAAAGCTCTCAAATTCTAAGTAAAAATAACTTTACGAAAATAAAGAAATTTATCGTAACCCATGACACAAGCACTCCTGGCACTTAAAAATTTTGACATCCAATAAAACCAAAGAGAATAATAATTATTTCAGTGGTTCATAAATGTACTAAAGATAAATTGTTTATCAAACAATTGTATATGTACATATATAGTATGAATTTACATATCGTATTACTATAAAATTTACCTACAATTTCACCAATTGATTTCAAAAGGCACATGGGTCATTCATGTTAAAATTATTATATTATTGTAAAATTAACTTGTAATTTGACCTGTTAAATTTAAAGAGCATGTAAGGTGTGGAACGTAAGTCATATTATAAATATTATAATAATAGTTATATTTTATAATAGCATTGTTGAATGTAGGATGAAAAATGGTAATTGGAACGTAAGAGTTAAAAAATACATACAGTCGAGCATAGCAACCTCCTTCGCAACTCCTTTTTTAAAGTTCGTTGTTGACGGCTATCAAAACGTCTTTTTTATTTACATGTGTGTATATGTTGTGTAAAATTCAAGCAGTAGTGTGAATAATGCATATTTTAATTAATTTCATGTACTCCTAAAGCATTTTATATATGATAAATAGCTTTCTGCAATTCTCCGCCGTATAAACTTTAACTATGCCGTTTCAAGTTTATCCGTTCACGGAAAACGCTCAAAAAGGGGTACAAAGTTTTTGCTTCGGGTTCCGCAGGTAGGAAGCCGCGCCCCCCGCCTCCAGTCACGATTCAGGACAAGTCCCAATGGACTATGATTTCAAACAAGTTAAAGACCCTTAAGATAAATTATACGTCCGCCCTGAGTACACCGGCGGGCATTCGCGTAAAATGTTCCACGTCCGAAGAGCATCGCGCTTTGATTCGATTCCTTACGGAATCGAATTTAAAATATTTCACGTTCGCTCTCGAGGAAGAGCGCCTCCTCCGTGTCGTGCTTCGCCGTGTCCCGGCCGAAATCTCGGTCGAGGACATCACTCTCTCCATTCAGGAGAAGAAATTCCCCGTGCGTGAGGTACACCGCATGTATCACCCATGCACCCGCGCTCCCTACAATATGGTGCTTGTTCTCCTCGACCGGTCGCAGGAGGGCAAGGCCATCTTTTCGCTCACATCTGTGTGCGACCTCAACGGCGTCACCGTTGAGCCCCCACGTAAGACCAATATTCCGTCGCAGTGCCATAACTGCCAGTGTTATGGGCACTCGGCAAAGAACTGCCATCTTCACCCCAGGTGCGTCAAGTGCCTGGGAGACCACGCCACGAAGGAGTGCGCGCGCACTCCTGGTACTCTCGATCCTCCCAGCTGTGTGCTCTGCGGTAACGCGGGTCACCCCGCGAATTATCGCGGCTGTCCCCGCGCGCCACGCACACAACGTCCCCGTCAAGTGCGGCAAGCGCCCAGGGCGCCTATAGCCGCCACCCGCCCTCCGCCTCCACCTCTCATGTCCGTGGAGGCCTTCCCGGGCCTGCCGGGCGCCTCCCGCGCCCCGGTAGCGCCCGCGCCCACGACCTCACCGCGCTCGCCACCCTCTGTGCCGCGCGCGGCTCAACCCGGGCGGGCCCCTATGGCCTCCTGGGCCCCCCGACCTCAGCTTCAGGCTTCTTCTAAGCCTCAGGCGCCGCTGCCACAGGCGGCTTATGCTTCATCATCCTCTCTCTCGGGTAAATTCGACTGGATGAAGTATTTACTCCGCGAACACGACATGAAGGAGGTCCTCGCCTTCTACGCCATCGTCGAGGTAGAAGAGGAGCTAGGTCTCCTCACCGCTCTAGCGCGCTTCCCGGCTATCGGAGCCACCATTCAGCGCATCGCCCGGTCACCCACTTTTAAATAAGTCTTAAAATTCACGGGTCTTAATAAAGTAAATCCACGCGGTATATGTCTCTTGTTTTTCAATGCGAGATCCCTTCGGTCACAGCGCGATCTAGTAGCTGACTTTTTGCGCGATAGACAGATTGACGTTTTCCTCATCCGGGAAACGATGTTAAAACCGAGTACGCGTAATCCGAAGATCGCGAATTACTGTATAGTCAGGAACGACCGTGTCACCCGCGGGGGTGGCACGTCAATCTATTTTAGGCGTTCGTTGCCGTTAGATCCGCCCGCGCTAACCAATATGGAAGTGTCAGTGTGTAAATTAGGTATGACCGGTCACTCGAATATTATTTTAGTGTCCGCGTATTTGCCACCAAACAAAGAATTGCTAAGATCCGATTTGCAGGCGCTACTTAATTTAGGAGATTCAGTTATTATAGCGGGGGACCCCAATAGCGGGAACGTTATCTGGAATAGTCCGTGTACCTCTCGTAACGGGAGAATACTCGACGAACTAGGTAAGGTCCTCACTTTTGACGTCATAGCCCCTCTGGAACCCACATACTATCAAGATCATTGCCGACCCACAGTATTAGATATAGCTCTCTTAAAAAATATCACGCTTCCTGTACGACTCATACAAGTAGTACACGAACTTGATTCAGATCATCGCCCGGTTGTTTTACAGTTAGGTCACAATTCAGACTTCACCCCGCCGTCGGTAAGGGTGGCTGATTACGCGAAACTCGTTCAATATTTTAAAGAAAATCCGTCGTCTAGTAGTTTAGACAGGATTCCGGACGTGTTGGTGTCTAAAGCCGACGTGGATTCGGCCATCGATTCCCAGGTTGATTACCTCCAGACCGCCGTCAGGGTGACCTCGACAGAGGTACAAGCGGCGAACGATCGCCGCTTTATACTCCCTGACGACGTGAGAGCACTGATCACGGAAAAGAACGCCGCGACTCGAGCTTACGACGCTTACCCGTCTGTAGAGAATCGCGATCGCTTACGTTCGTTACGAAAAACAGTCAAGTCTCGTATTTCTGAGATCCGGGGTGACAGGTAGGACAGACTCCTGGAGGATCTCCAGCCGTCTCACCTGTCGTACTGGACTCTAGCGCGAACTCTCAAATCAGATATGGTCACTCCAATGCCTCCTCTCGACAGAGGCCCCGGGTTGCCTCCCGCGTTCGATAGCATAGATAAAGCAGAATGCCTTGCCGCAAGCTTAGAGAAACAGTGCTCACCAAACACTGATAACACTGACCCTTTTCATAACGGATTAATCGAATCAGCTGCGGAGCATGTACTCGCGTCTCCTCCGGCGGATACCCTAACCGCGATCACTTTCGATGAAGTTGCAGGCGCAATCAAGCGTCTTAAGCCTAGGAAGTCCCCAGGTCCCGATGGGATCAGGAACGAGGTGCTGAAACTCCTTCCTGATCACATCATAGCTCTATTGGTCTGCGTCTTCAATGCGGCCATGTCCCAGGGTCACTTTCCGGCCGTCTGGAAAAAGGCCATAGTGATAGGTATTCACAAGCCCGGCAAGAAAGCTACGCTTCCCGTTAGCTATCGCCCCATTAGTCTGTTAGATACCTTAGGAAAACTTTACGAGCGGCTCCTTCTGAACCGTCTCCACTTCTCGATTACAAATTTAAAATTAATACCACCTGTGCAGTTCGGATTTCGCGCCGAACACTCTTGCACGAATCAAGTACACCGCCTCACGGAGTACATTTTCTCTAAATTTAACGCCGACCCGAAACGTAAACCGAAATGCACAATTGCAGTCTTCTTCGATGTCGTCAAGGCCTTCGATAAGGTTCTGGCACGGAGGGCTCATCCATAAATTATGTAAATCTCGCGTACCCGATAGGTTAATTCATATTATCCGCGATTATCTCACTGATAGGACAATCCGCTTCAGAGTGGATGGTGAACTATCGCTGCCCCACCCGATACGCTCAGGTGTGCCACAGGGCTCCATACTCGCGCCCATGCTCTTCAATCTGTTCATCAGTGACCTACCTCAGTCTCGGGGGGTCGAGGTAGGTTGTTACGCTGACGATACCGTTATTTACACTTCCGGCTGGCGGTCGGACTTTCTTAGGAAGCGCATCGAAAAAGCCGTTCATACTCTCGGTGAATGGTTTCGTCGATGGCGCATAGAAGTTAATCCCGATAAGAGTGCCGCAATACTTTTCGATCCCACGAAACGCGCTAATGAATTTGAGCCCATCAGGCTATATGGAATCGATATCCCTTGGGTCGAAGAGGTCAAATATCTCGGTGTCACATTAGATAAACATTTAAATTTCAAGTCACATACAGACAGAGTGCGAAACAAAGCCGCTATGGTCTTGGGTCGCCTGCATTCGTTGCTTTGTCATAAGATTAAGATGTCCCTCAGACACAAGCTCACTTTGTATAAGACGTGTATCCGTCCCGTGATGACATATAGCTGCCCCGTTTTTGCGCATATGTCCAAAGATAGCTTTCATAAGCTGCAGGTTCTCCAAAATCGTGTTTTACGTAAAGTGACCGGTGCTCCGTGGTACATTCGGAGAGTCGATCTCCATAGAGACCTAGAGATCCCTTCTATCTGGGCGTACGTAAAATCACTTACGATTAGTTATTTTGAAAAAGCCGCGAATCATCCCAATCCGTTAGTGGTATCCGCCGCAAACTATGAACCCGTATCTAACGCTGCGCGTTATAAAAGACGTCCGCGATGGATTTTTGCCGACCCTCCTGATTTAATCACGTCAGCGAACGATCAGTGCCAGCCTGTCCCTCGAAACAGAGCGTGCTCACGACCACGCCCGCGTAACCACAGATCACGCCGAAGTGGTCTGGGGGTTAATTTCGCTCCCGCACACTCGATTAGGCCTCCCACGGCAGCAGCTCAAGCCTAGGTTCGAACCCTCGGTAGGGAGCCCTTGAGTGCGTTGCTTGCGCGATACGGTGACACAAATATACATCACTGCTACAACACTACACGATCACCCCCACACACGTGCACGCCTACATGCTTATACATGAAAGTGGAAGGGTTTACTTTTTTCCCTCATCGAACTGAAAAACTCTCAATTTTCCGATAATAAATATATGGAGGAGTTGTTGAGGCGTACATGCTTAGTACACATATACGTTTCAACAACTCATACATATATGAATAGTTAGCTAGGTTAGCTAAGATAGGTCGCGATTTTGCATGCAACAGGCAACAACCAAACCGAGGTGTGCAGTGCACCCTTGAGCTGGTTGCCAAAATAAAATCGGCTGAGTGCCTTAAGCGCTCGCCTTAATAATAGTCCGGTAAAGCTGTTAAGACCTTGCTGGGTCAATAGCGTAGACATTTCGAATAAAAAAAAAAACTACAGCAAGAAAATCATAAAGCATATCCCCCAGAACAACTTAGTCGTTGTTTCATTAAATCGGTCCACTCTATCAAACGTTATTGTAATTTTAATGCGGCGTAAGTACGAGAGAAATCTTGATAAGTAAATGGATTTAATACATTCGAGTGACGAACTCGCGGGCACAGTTAGTAAGGTAATAAAGTTTTAGAATCTACAGGTATATATACAAACAAAATATCTCTGACTAACTTATCACGATATCTCCGAAACTATATATCCAATCGACTTAAAATTCACCATAGTTACTTATTTTGCGACGTAAGAACTGACTTTATGTAAAACGTTTGCAAAACATTTTTTCAGCTATAATAACTTATTATCCCACAGTAACTAACACCCACGTACTATATCCGTTACTATAGTAACCTTTGCCATAGTAACAACTGTTATCAGAACCGTTGCCGTGGCAATGATGGAAGCTTACCGTTTCTATCTGGAATATTTTTTATGGTTTATTTTCTTTTCATTGAATTGGTAAGTTATTTTAAGAAGTTTTATTTAACCTTAGTTGTGTTTTCAATTTATGATTTGTAATTTATTCATACACTAGCTGTTACCCGCGGCTTCGCACGCATTTTTTTTTTGATATATTAAATAAATTTAAAATTGTGACCACCCATCTAGTGTAAATTACAATAATACTCTTTCAACATTATTTGTAAGTATTACACGCACATCATCTACAGTAACAGGTAACGTGTACATTATATATGTGAATAGTAATAGTGTATCGAATGGGATGGGATTTATCATCAGCCACATAAATGGAACTTTAAACTGCTATATATATCTATCATCTTCAGTGCTCACTTACACTATATAAGAAAGTAACGAAAACATTAAAATAAACATTATCAAACAATGTGTTAAATCTTTTATTATATAGATATAATATGTCCATAGTGTCGATATAATTAAGTTATTATTATACCTTGCTATAATTTAAATTACATGTACACATATGACTTTCAATTATATTTATTCTTGGAGTCCAGTACAGTGCACGACACAAGCGCATGTTTAAAGTGAATAACATATTTTTGATTAATTTCACACAGACGAATGCATGGATAACAGTTCATCACTACATAGTTCTGTTCCACATTTGTCTATATGTCTGTTCGCGATAAGATCAAAAACTACAGAACGCATCTTCATGTCGTTTTCACTAATATATAACATGATTCTTGGGCAAGGTTTAGGTATAGCTTGTCTTGTTATCAGGGCGGACAACGTCTGCTGAACCCGCTAGCTTAAAATAAAACAGCTAATTAGTTACTTATTTGCCCGTAAAATTCCCGTTCAAATATTACTTGTAGTTCGGTGAAGCTGTTAAGACCTTGCTAGATCAATAGTGTAGTCATTTCTATGAAAAAAAAAACTGTTCAAATAGGTCCAGCCGTTTAACAGATTACCCGAAACAAATAAAAAACAGACATATCGACAGAATTAAAAAAAATGTTGATATTTGTAGCATCACAGATATATTTATTCACCAAAAAGTATTTATTTTAATATAAAATACAATTGCTTTAGTTTTATAATACGTAATATATCACAAATCAAAAATTGGGAACAAAACTAACGTAGAATAAAGTTTTTGGCGGGATTTCAGTCTGTCATGAAATGGATTTTATATTTTATTCATAATCTTGTGTTACTTGTCTCTATATTGTGTTAAATTGGTGACGTTCTATGTAATATGGTTCGTTTATTGTGCATAAGTGAAATGAATGACAAATAATACCACGGAGCATGAATTCTGTGGTCTTGAAAATTAAGAAGATAAAAATTTATGAAATATTATATAGAGGATTTGGCGCTTATACCTTTACATTAATTTGGACATAGAATAAAACTACCTACATTGATAAGTTCAGAATTGGCAGTATGGGTTAAATCCTTCGACTGTCTTATTGGATGAATATATTACTACTAAAGTTTTTGAATACCAACACAAAATAAACTTTAGAAATATTTGCGATATAAACGTAACAGGTATAATTAAAAATTGTAAACAAAACTAACGTAGAATAAACTTTTTGAATAGGAACACAAAATAAACCATGAAAATATTTGCGATAGAATATTATCGCGTTACCATGGCAACGCATATAATATTGACATTAACACGCAGCGGAAGCTTCCAAAATAGCCCGATTTTGAGACATTCTTTATCAGTGCTCAGCTCCTATTAGTTTTAACGTGATGATATGTAGCCTATAGCCTTCCTCGATAAATGAGCTATCTAACACTAAAATAAACTTTCAAATCGGACCGGTAGTTCTTGAGATTAGCGCGTTCAACCAAACAAACAAACTCTTCAGCTTTATAATATGATAGTATAGATATCTATATAATAATACGTGAAACGAAAACTTTGTACTCCTTTTGAAGCAAATTGCGCGAACAGATAAACGTAAAATTTGGCATAATATTTTTTTTTTATGTCATAGGAGGCAAATGAACAGATGGGTCACCTGATGTTAAGTGATCACCACCGTCCATAGCTATATATATAAAGGTTATATAGAAAAGAAGTGCATAAAGCTATTTTTTTATACATATAAAATGCACTAGAAATACATTAAATTGATTAAAATAAATATTTCACATACTAATCCTTGAATGACACGCAACATATACACACATATAAATGAAAAAGACGTTTACGTTCTAATTACCTTTGTTCATCCTACAATCAATATTTTAACATGATATACGTTCCATACCTTCATGGTCTTTGAAATTAAATGGACAAACTGTAGGTTATTTTTTATAATAATATAATGTTTTATATGTAAATTTTTTTTTTTTTTTATTGAATCACGACAAAGTGACTGCACTATGCCTGATGGTAAGCATAGTACAATCCAAAAACAGTGGCGACCACCGAGAGACAGATCATCCATCGCCGGTCGCCGCTGTCATGCCGGCCATAATGACGAAAGTCACCCGGTACTGGATATGCACAGGCTGATCCCGAAACGCGACGCGCAAAAGCGAGTCACTATGACGGGCTTTTTCGCCATGTACATGGTGGTTGCGACCCAGTCGGGCTGTAAAACCCTACCACCCCGCTATCGCCATTGCCTCGTTCGTTATTCAGCAGGGTGCACCACGTGCAGGTGAGGTTGGCTTGGGTGTCTCTAGTCTTAAGATGTTACTCGACACCCCTTACACCCCATCAAAATTCATAATATACATTGATAATTAATTGATAAATAATATACCTTCTTCTATATATACATATAATAAAAATGAAGTGTCTGTATGTAATATCAAAACATTTTTTTTACTGATTGGGTACGAAAGTATACACGATACTGATAATAAAAATGCATTTTTTTAAATTTTTTGTTGGTCTGTCTGTTTGTTCCGGGTAATCTCCAAAACGGCTAGACCGATTTTGATTTCACTGACAGGTAACTGAAATTTTGGCGGGTTACTTAGGCTACTCTAAGTTAGACTAAGTGTTAACCGTGGCTTTGTCTGCAGTACTATCTCCAAAAGGGTTGAACCGATTTTCAAGAAACTTTCAGCAACACATAGCGGACATCATAGCAAGTAACATAGTCTACTTTAATTTAGACTAGCTTTTAACCGTGGCTCGTCTCGCAATACTATCTCCAAAACGGTTAGACCGATCTTCGCAAAACTTTCATTGATTGATAGCTGACCTTATAAAAAGTAATTCAAGCAGTTTTATTTTATACTAGTTGTTGGCCGTCGCTTCGCCCACTGTACTATCTCCAAAACGGTTAAACCGATCTTCACAAAACTTTCATTGGCAGATAGCTGACCTTATAAAAAGTAATTTTAGTTTATACTGGCTGTTAATTGTGGATTTATCTACAGTGTTTTCTCCAAAACGGTCAGACAGATTTTCATGGGACTTTCTCTGATAGACAGCGAACCTTAGAAAAAATAATTAAAAAGTAAAGTAAAGGGTTATTCTATTTTAAACTGTCTGTTACCTACGACTTCATCCGTATGAAATTTAACAAAACTATGTTATTCACTGTAAATATCTGCGTAAGACGTGCGTTGTACTGAAATCAAAGAATAAATATAATAGAAATTCATATATCTGTGTCTATGTACGTAATTTTAATTTGAATTATATTGTCTTCTTGGACATTTTGGCGGCCATTTTGTCTTATTTACCGTGCTTTCATCTACATAACTCAGAAACCTGAGTTTTTGGCGGGATTTCAGTCTGTCATGTAGTGGATTTTATATTTTATTCATAATCTTGTGTTTGTTGACTCTATATTGTGTAAAGTTGGTGGTGTTTTATGTAATATGGTTAGTTTATTGTGCATAAGTAAAGTGAATGGAAAATAATACCACGGAGCATGAAATTCTGAGGTGCCACAAAAACTCCCTGGAGGGTTCTAACAAGAGACCCACCATCTTGTTAGAATATTGATTGATACGACGCTTGATATTGTAATGATCGTACGACGCTTGTAATATTATTGATTACTCGACAATGGCAGTAATAATCTGAAAGATTGATTGCCAAAAATAAAGTTAAAAAAAAAACTCAGAAACCATAATAACATATAAGACTATTATATCGAGTTCTATGATTACTATTTGATCAAATATGGTCGAATATTAATATTTAGACACATAAAGTTTTATGTCTTGATTTATATTTATGCAAGATTTCAAGACGTCAGCTCATTCATTGTTTACAATTCAACATTATAATAATTATTAGTTATTTGGATGATAGAAGAGGTATTTCTAATAAGATATTAGATTATCTCTAACAATATATTAGATATATGGTTGATTAATGTTCCAAATTTGTTGGTGATGATAAATCTCACTCTCATTCAGTGTCATTATTTATATATCTAATGTATAGGTACGTTACATGTTACTGTGAGTGGCGTGCGTGTCGTACTTAGAATTGTTTTAAAGAGTATTTCTATAATTGTACACAGTCTCACAGTTTTATATTTCTTTGATACAATTTAAAAAAACGCGTGTGGAGCCGCGTGTACATTAGTCGTCCTTTATCATAGATATCAAATGAAATCAGTCTCATTATCAAGCAATCATCGTCTCACGCGTACTTTGAGATTAAATTACACGCAGACCAAGTCACGGGTAACAGCTATATTATATATAATATATGTAGATTATATATACTTTTAGTCATACCGACTTTGTGAAGTTTATAAATATGTATATATATATATATATCTTTGGATCTCGGATTATCGCGTATTTAAATTTTAATATTATGACGTTTGTCATTGTTGATTCGTTCACTAATTTTAGTCATTGTATTGACATGTTTTGATTGTTATTATTATTTAAAAAGCGAATAAAAATTCTTGTGCCATTTGACACACACAATATCTGTTTTGCTGGAATGCGTAAAAAAAAAATGTCTGATGGTGTTAGTTGGTTATCGAACGTTTATATTTCAGTCTGTCGTACATCAGACGAAAGGTTATCAAGTTACATATCGCTCTGTCACCATTATACCGTTATTAAAAGCATAAAGATGCCGATGATATCAATACGATCATACAACATTTTCTTCCAGGAAAGTTGTTTTCTTACAAATCAGTTGACACAGGTACAAACCAGGATGACGTAGCCAACTATCCTTCAGAGTTATTAAATTCACTGTAATTGCCTGAACTTCAACCTTACAATTTACGATTAAAAGCAGGATCAATTGTGATTATGCTGCGTGATAGTAATCCACCTCGACTGAGCAATGTAACGAGACTGGCTGTAAAAAAGCTAAGGAATAACGTCATCGGGGTCAAGATCATCAAAGGAAAATACAAAGGAGAGGATGTCTTGATCCTGCCTATACCGATGATTACAACAGATTTCTCATTCGATTTTAGACTTAAATTAATTAATAATAATTCATAAATTAATCAATTAATAATAAAAGTAATTCGTTTTTATATATCCGTGCGCTCTCACTGGCCGAACGAAACACTACAATGCAAGCAATGTTATTTCACGTCGGTTTTCTGTGAGAGGGTGGTATTAGCCCAAACGAGCCGACCCATTCATGCTGAAACTAGTAATGGCTTCACTTCAGCTTACACAAATTATCAATATATTAATAGACAGAATTTAGGACACCTGGTAGCTGTTTAACGTTGTATTTTTCACAGTCACACACTTTTTTTTTATTAGTTTGAAAGATGAAATTTGTACTTATTTATATCTAAATATAATAATAATAGAATTACTGCTATTTCAACATAGTTTAAGATTGCTTTTATTTTTATTTCCAAAAAATAGCATCAAGCACATTATTGTCAATAACAAAAATATCTTTAATAATAATTCGATTTTAATAACCTTTCAAAGTTAGTGAATAAAAACGTCCTAAAATTATTTAAAAATAAATATTTTTGTCTGTAAAGGTACGATATGCACAAATAAACGCAATGTTTATCGGCAGCCAGATAGCCAGGACGTTGTTCAGATGAATATAATATATAAAACTGGCCAGATTGATTCTTTCCGGTATGGCCTCTGCCTATGTAGGCAATTTCACCAACCTTGATGTGATAAATACACGTTACAAATTTAATGCCAAATATTCAGTATAACAACGTACAATAATCTACAATAGAAACATATCAACTTAGATAAATTACCAAAAGGTGATAGTTACTATCTTGTGAGTGGTACAGAGATTATTTATAAAAATATATTGGAAATATATTTAAAATTCGTTTTCGAAACAGTTTCGTACTCTTAGACAAAAGTTACAAGCAAGTGACAGTTTACGCTTCGACGCGATGTTCATATATTTTTCTTCAAAACAATGGACTATAAAAAGGTAAGTTGAAGATATTTATGATCAAGTAAGTGGTAGAGACGTTTATTTAGTTTTATGTAGGTTAGTTTTTATTTTAATTGATCCTGGTAGATGATGCTACGAACGGGTTCAAGGCTTATTTGAAAAAAAAATCATTTATAATCTGGGTATATATTTGAGTGTATAGTTTGGATTCACATTTGGAAACGGTAGTTGTGGCTGCAACCGGTTATCAGTTTTATTAAGTTTTTTTACATTTAAAAATACAATTGAAACCAGTGCTAACCAATTTGGTGCAGACGAAGTTGCACGTGTCATCTAGTTCTATATAAAATCATTGTTTTTTATGTATGTGAAATATGTTTAATTCTTAAGACATACAATTTTGTGTGTAGAGCAGCGACATCTAGCCTTTTATAGGCCAACTATGGAAGTCAAAGCAATTATTATTAATTAACAATTCTGCAAGATACTCGTACTCTGTGCAACACAAAAATTATGATAATCATCAAACTAATATTATGCAAGTAATAAATCAATAATATCAATTTCTATTTATGTCTCATTGAAATCTATATAATAATAATTCTTATTTATGTATCTTTAATAAAATGGCGCTAGTATTAACGTGTATCTCTTATATGTTGACGCTAGTATCAATGCGTATCTCCTCGGTAACAACCCAAGCCGAGGTGTGCCGTGCACCCTTGGGCGTGTTACCTAAATACAATCGTCTGAGTGCCTTAAGCGCTCGCCTTAGTAGTCCAGTGAAGCTGTAGAGGCCTAATAAGGCCAATAGCGTAGTCATTTCGAAAAAATAAATCAATTCGTATCTCTAATATTGTGACGCTGGTGTCAGTGTTCCGGTCGTGTTTTCTTGCTTCTTTGAATATGACGAGCGGCACTGGAGATAGGTAGATAACACTTAATCTGGATGAATAAGCGGTTGAACATGAAGAGGTCAATCCAGCAATTAAAAAAGCAATTTAATAACTGCAGCAACTACTTTAGGAACATCATGCATTGGTCAGGCTATTAAAGACTGCGTGATGATGATGACTACAAAGTCGTGATCAGAACATATAAATATCCCCCTGGAACACACGATATCATATTTATTATACCAACAATAGACAAGTTACAAACTTTATTGCTAGTGAAAACTTTATTTTGTTTATAAGTCGCGACACTGGACAATTACAACAAAAATCTGAAACACACCGCTCATATGAGACGTTACAATACCCACTGTTATTTTTGCAAGGAGAAGATGGACATTTATTTCAATATTGAGATGATAAAAAATATCACAAGGTGCTTCACTGAAGAAAATAAACTCGAAAGTAACCCTTACAGCAAAATACAACAGCTTCAATAAAGCATATCCTGTTTATAAGCCACTGAAATATTTTGTTTTGTTCTTGAACGTGTCAGCAGAAAGTCTAGTAAAGAGCGAGTATGGTCCGCGATATCAGGTATTCTTGTTGGAGTTTGTACTAATTATATGAATTCATAAGTCAGAGCACTTTCATAAGCACACCTTCCTGCGAGATTGGTAAATTCTACATTGATAAAATAGGGAAATTAAGTAACTTTGTTAAATTTGTTATTACACATTTATTTATTAGTCATTTGTTTGTTATAATTTAATGAATACTACTATAGTATATACTAATATACTATAGTATTATAATGAGAAGAAATTAAAAAAAAAATAATTTTAAAGGTCAAGGTACCTAAACCGTTGTAGTCAATAGCAAAACTCAACGCTGTTCTGCGATCGATCGAAAACATAAACGCGACGCGTCGCGGTGCACAATGGTCGAGAATTAAAATATAGGCACATGAATATTCAAAATCAGGATTTCAATCAGATTGTTACTTTCAATCATTATACCATAAAATATTATAATCTTTTTCTGAAGTTCATAGTTTTAATATTGTTAGTTAGGATAGTTAGGAGTTTTGTGGAAAAAATGAAGTTTGTTGTTTTCTCGGACAGACTAATTAATATTAATGACATAGCAACCATATAACGGTGGCCCTACTCTTTAAAGGTGTAATATTTTACAATAAAAAACGTATACAGAAGAATTATTAATTACATTAATATTAGTATTATTACAATACGTTTTTATGTTATACCTAGGAGGCAAACAGAGAGGAGTAGAGGAAGAGAAGGAAGAAAAGGAAGAGGAGGATGGGTGGTCCTTCAGCACTCTCACTGACCGAACGAAACGCAACAATGCATGCACTGTTACTTCCTGTCGGTTTTCTGTGAGAAGATGGTACTACCCCTGTCGAGCCGACCCATTCGTGCTTGGCTCTGCATACTGGTATTATTAACAGTTAATTTGAAATTAACTGATTCAAGATAATTGTGCTAAACTCTTGTATGTGTGTTTCATGTATGTGAGATTTAAGTCATGACCAGTTTGGTTCAGTATCTCACTGAAATGCTTAGCTCGGTGATGTAGCACATCACAGCAATCGGTTTATCGTTTTAATTTACTATACCAGTATATTTACAATTGCATAATATATTATACGCACGTGCTTGGAACGATGGTGAACCCACATTTTTAATGCCATACGAAATATAAGGCATTTATAAGACACGATCAATTCGCCACATAAAGATATTAGTAGTTATCCATTAGCATAACCATACCAAGACCATGGCGTCCTAAAACTTGATTCCAGATGTAATAATCAGAACCAACCCAGCCATCAAAATCAACTAATATAATCGCTTTTGTCATATATGTAATGTATAATCGTATGTTTTTCGACCATATCTTTGCGAATATTAACCATGTATAGAAAAATACTGAACCTCTGTAACTTATAATAATTTCAGTATTAGCCGTCATTTACATTAGTAAATGTTTCTATGAGCTCTGTAACATAAACTGTCTTCCAATGAGTTCGAATGAATGTACAAACCCGATTAGGTCTCCCTACCCGATTAGACCTCCCACGGCAGCGGCTCAAGCCTAGGTTCGATCCTTCGGTAGGGAGCCCTTGAGTGCGTTGCTTGCGCGATACGGTGACACACAAATATACATCACTGCTACAACACTACACGATCACCCCCACACACGTGCACGCCTACACGCTTACACATGAAAGTGGAAGGGTTAACTTTTTTCCCCTTATCGAACTGAAAAACTCTCAATTTTCCGATAATAAATATATGGAGGAGTTTTTGAGGCGTGTATGCTTGGTACACTATATGTGTATGTACGTTTCAACAACTCATACACATATGAATAGTTAGCTAGGTTAGCTAAGATAGGTCGCGATTTTGCATGCAACAGGCAACAGCCAAGCCGAGGTGTGCCATGCAACCTGAGCTGGTTGCCATAATAAAATCGGCTGAGTGCCTTAAGCGCTCGCCTTAGTAGTCCGGTGAAGCTGTTAAGACCTTGCTGGGTCAATAGCGTTGGCATTACGAAAAAAAAAAATGTACAAAACAAAAAGTTTCTCGAAATCTATTAGTCGCATGTGTTTATAAGTTAAATTGTTAACCCAAACAAATATATACAATCACCTATATTTTCTTTGCTATCCGTAAAAACTGTATTTGTGGTGGTTAGGACAGCGGCTTACTTGGATGATTAGTTGGTTACTGTCCAGGAAACTGTACTGTGTGATAAAATTTATATAATTAAAATGAGTTTAAAACGAAAATTAACAACATTAACAAACGCTGATAAATTAAAAGCAATGAAAAATGGATTAAGAAAGAAAGACGTTGTGCCTAAATTTGAAATACCTGAAAGTACATTATCATTTGTAATTAAAAAAGAAGCTGAATGAACTTTTAAAGAAAAGAGAATCTGGAAAAAGTATTTTATGTAAAAGATGAAAAATTGCAGAATTCCATATTTTGGAGCAATGTTTATTTACATGTAAAACAGTGGCCAAACCAAAACATCAGTGATACAGACCCAAAACAAAATAATTCGCCAGTTCCCTGTACATCCATAATTTTAAAGCTAGCAATAACTGGTTAGAAAACTTCGTGAAACGGCATGATTTGGTCTTCAAGATAAGTGTGGCGAAAGTACGAGCTTAACAAAAAGACTTTATAAGTGACAAAATCTATGACTCAAGTTGTTTTGTGTTTTCCTTGGATTTAGAATGATCATGGATCTACTGTAATATACTAGCTTTGTTTGCAACTTCGACCACGTGCAACTTAACGCAAAAAAAAACAGTGATTAATTATTCACACCATCTAGCAGCAGATGTCAATCGCTGGTCCTGGAATACTGATTTGAACGCGCCACTAGTGGATAGAGTCTGTGTCACTGTATATGCATAATATGTAATTAGTATAGTCAGTTATTGTTTTTTTTTTATTGTAGCACAACAAAGTGACTGCACTATGCCTGTTGATAAGCATAGTACAATCCAAAAACATCGGCAACCACCGAGAGACAGATTATCCATCGCCGGTCGCCGCTATCATGCCGGTCTGAGTAAGTGTCTCTTCACATTACGCTTGAGGACACCATGTCATAAGAAGGAGGGAACACACTGGCTGGGAGATTGTTTCATAGCTTCATGGTACGGCAAGGTCATGACGATGCGAACTGTTTAGTTCGTGCCCAGATACAATTTACCGTAAAACTGTGGCTACACAGCCCAGTGCGCGTAGTTCGGTTGTGGAAAGAGAAGGAAGGGATTAAATTAAATAACTCATCGGAGTACTCGCCGTGATACAGACAAAATTTTGTAATATGTTTTTGTAAAGTGCAAATAGTGTTCGTGAATATAAAAGCCCGACTTTGTTTGGGAACCGTGAGCATGTAGTTTATTGTTGTCTGCTAGCGTCCTGAATGTCCCCTCATTTCATTCTTCAAACCTCTTTCCTTCTCTTTCACTCCTAAACTTTTAAAATACGGTTGGAAACGGCTGTGTGTTATAATACCTACCGTAATTTCCCCATGGTTCATCGATATCTCATAGATTGGTCTAATTTAGGGCAGCAATAGCGACGCTATATTTAATTTATAACTCTTATTAGCAGCCCAAAGTCGGACAGTTGCTTTATGAACAATGATTATTGAGCTATATTCTTATAACGTTCACACGAAACAAATTATGATTACTATTTCTATTTTATAAATTTGATAAACACGCAGAAAATTGTAAGAAATGTAATTCTATATTGTAAAAAATGTAATTCCATATTGTAAAAAATGTAATTCTATATTGTAAAAAATGGAATTCTATATTGTAAAAAATGTAATTCTATATTGTAAAAAATGTAAT
>JACEII010000058.1:2692616-2723762 GCA_014332785.1 Antheraea mylitta | reverse complement strand
ATTGATTGAATCGGGAAATGAGTCATCCGTAATGGTACGTTCCATAAATACTCCAAAGATCCGAGATTGATGCGTGAACCAGGGAGTTGTGTTGTTATTTTATTTACTTCAACAGTACACGTGCTTGCTGTCGAATGTAAACCTATACGTGATGTCGGTAATGTTCGAAATGTTCTGCGTTATGGTTCTCACACCTTAACCCTCGGAGAAGCAATATTGATTGCAAGCACAAAACGACAAGTACGTACAGTACAAACCGCACTAATATAATTATTCTGAAAGCAGGTGACAAGATTTTTGCCGAAAACATAAGCCTAGAGAATAATCAAAATGCATTATAAAAGATGAATCTCGATTATAGTTCTATCAGTACGTGGGCTGTTTCGATATTTTATAAAATTCGTTTTTTAAATATCGTTGGTTCTTGGAATAATTGAGTTTAGGGTTATTATTATAAAAGTTGAGATGTTTGAAATTATCACATTATGTTCTATACTAATATTATAAAGAGAGGTAAAGTTTGTGTGTTCGAGATACGCTCTGGTACTACTGATCCGATTTTGAAAATTCTTAGAAAGACAAATTATCCCTCTGTGCTATATTTTAGCTTGGCAAATATATAATAATGAATGTAATTGAAATCGGCAAAAAAATTATAATGGCGTGCGCTGCTTGAACGGTTAGGAATAAAGGAATACAATCTATAGTAAAATTATACATTAACTTTAGCTTTACAAAGAAGTCCGCGTCACTATATATCCATGAATATCTCAAAAGTTAGTTTATATATCAGAAGTAAATTCAATATTACAAGATTAAATTTGGATGCAGGTTTCAAATATGCTTTATAAATTCTTATAAAAATAAATATGTAAATTAAAATAGAAATTTCATGGCAATAAAGTTTACTTTTTATACCATGTTAATTGATAAAATTAGTCAAAAGATGTTGCAAAATAATATTATAAGCAGGTGAAATTATTGTGTTGTCGCTGCCTCTAGCTCTACGAAAATAGTAAGCGAGCGCTTAGGTGAGAGGCATAGGAGTAACCCAGAGGATTATCCTCGAAGACATCACCAATGTACTTAGGTTAGTTTTTATCTTAATTAAACCCTGTAGGTGGTGCTGTGAACGGGTTCTAGGATTATTTAGGAACATTTTTGGTATACTAACTAGGTTTGTATTTAAGTGGGTTGTTTGGAATCACAGTTGAAAGCCTTTGTTGTTACTGCAGTCAGGTTATAGGTTTTATTAAGATTTTTCTCGTTTGGAATACAATTGGAATCGGTAGACTCTTTGGCGCAGACGAAGTTCCGCGAATTAATTAGTATACTAGAATAATTTTAAGGGTCTAATGTTTAAATTCGATAGATGCATATTTTTGAGAAATGTCGCAAATTTGTTTTAAATATTTTCCGTAATATTAATATGAATATCATAACATGGAGACCGTCACTCTAACGCAAATTCTAAGATGCTACGTACATACTTATACATATAATAGTATTTTGCATGTGAATAAAGGCACATATAAGTCGAAACATCGATCAATTGAAATCAGATGTCTAAACTTTTTTTATAGAAATTTTCAAAAACCTAATTGTAGGCGGTAGAGCCAAGCTGAAGCTATTACTAGTTTCACCATGTATATGTCGGCTCCCCCGGATTAGTACCACCCGACCTACAGAAACACCGACTTGAAGTAGCAGTGTTTGCATTGTTGCGTTTCGTTTGGTCAGTGAGAGCGCCGGGGACCCACCTACTCTCTACTCCCACTTTCTCTCTCCCCCTTCCAAGATAGGCTGGCAATGCCCTTGCGGATCACCTGAAGTTGCAAGTGGTTATGGACGGTGATGATCACTTAACATCAGATGACCCACCTGTTCGTTTGCCTGCTATGACGTGAAAAAAACGTATAAATTCTTCTATATAGAACCAAATAACCAAAGAGTTCGAAGAATTTTGTATCAAGCACACATTTCTAGGAGTAGGTATTTATTATTGACTAATTAACATGAGTAGATACATCATGCGTTATCGTCGATGTCGTCGCTGCTTCTAATTAAGTTCGCCAATCATACAGAGACAGGGATACGACGTGGATAATATTGTTATTAACTTATTAATTACCTGCAAAGTCGAATCCAGGCGACGTCTTGAGGAATGATGTCAACATTGATAATTAAATTATATTAGTTCGTTATACCATTTTAAAATTATAGATCAATGATTGCTCGTTTGAATAATTTGCTACACACCAAAATTGCTGAGTAAGAGTTCTCAGTCCCAAGTCACGGCAGGTGTTCACAACAACGAGTAAGCAATTTCCATGGTAGAACAGATGCACAAACTTAGTGGAAATGTTCGGTGATCCGACTCCTATGTTTCCACATTGTCCACGTATAAATACTTGAACGAAACAACGATTTGGGGTGTAAGGGGTGTCGAGTAACATCTTAAGACTTGAGACACCCAAGCCAACCTCACCTGCACGTAGTGCACCCTGCTGAATAACGAACGAGGCAATGGCGAAAGCGGGGTGGTAGGGTTTTACAGCCCGACTGGGTCGCAACCACCATGTATATGGCGAAAAAGCCCGTCATAGTGACTCGCTTTTGCGCGTCGCGTTTCGGGATCAGCCTGTGCATATCCAGTACCGGATGATTTTCGTCATTATGGCCGGCATGACAGTGGCGACCGACGATGGATGATCTTTCTCGCAGTGGTCGCCACTGTTTTTGGATTGTACTATGCTTACCATCAGGCATAGTGCAGTCACTTTGTCGTGCTTCAATAAAAAAAAAAAAAGATTACACAGTGTTAACCTAACATCGGTAGCATTCACTATGCTATTAGTTTTAGTTTAATTTTAGTGTGAGAGTTAACCTAACATCAGCAACACTCTAATTTTCGATTTATTTGTAATTTTATTCTAATAAATTAAATTTAAATAATTTGTTTTTTTTATCCTCCGGCTCTGACCTAAGTAATTCGCGAGTAAGCCTGATTGTTGACTTGGCGAGATGTGGCCAAACAAAACAGGAACTTTGCATTACTAACGAAATACTCAAAAACATTTGTTCTTCAATTTGGATCCAGCTTGTTTCTGACGAAGTTAGTTTCCGCGCTGCAAACTCGACGGGCCGCTCGCTGAGTATCAAACAAGGCCCTAACCCATGTAAACTAGCGTCTATTGATTAAATTTCCGGCTCTTTCTAAAAACGTAACGTTGGCGCTTTCATAATACTCTCTTTTAAATAATTAAAATGTTTATTATAATCTTCATTCCACTTAATTTCTACATCTTGTTTTAATAAACAGCCAAATGGCTCAGTAATGTTAGCATAATTCGATATGAAACGCGATAAATAATTTGACATCCTTAAAAACTGATCTAATTTTTTGTATTCAGAATCAACAAATTTGTTATATTTATGACCCTGTCTGGATCAGACCGCATGCCATCGAAAATATGACCGAGGTACTTTATTTCCCTAGCTTTTTTAACACATTTATCTTTGTTAACCTGTACGTTCTTTTCGGTTAAGCTTTTCAACATCGATTCTATTGCACAATTTACCTTTAAAATGCCCTAAAACTGGCAATATATTTCTAATGATCTCGCGTAATGTACTTCGCGTACGGTGCAATATACGTAAATTGAAACCTTTCTCCTGGAAACTGCTTCTAGACATTATATACGTCTTGGAATCATTATCTAATTTTGTAGTCCGGTGAAGCTGTCAAGACCTTGCTAGGTCAATAGCGTAGTCAGTTTGAGGAAAAAAAATCTAATTTGTAAGTTAGGTCTAAACCATTTTTTTTTTCGAACCATCCTCTTGACACAAAATTGATTTCGATAAAGTTCACCCTTTTCGACTTCTCACTTTCCGATGAATATTCAACATTAACGACATATTACAACACTTTGCGAAATGGCCAATTCTATAATATCTATAACACGATGTATGCGGGACACTTATTACGTTCATGAATGACGTTATAAAATCTACATATTCGCGAATCAACGTTATACACTCCGCACGGCTCGTATCCTGTCGCGACGTTGCCGGTCTGTCGCCCTCGCTACGCTCTCCCTAACTCAATAGCGGGCACCTAGCCTTTGACGCAAATGGTCACACGTTCGATCTCGCTAGGCAACAATAACTTATTTGTACTTGTGTTTCCTGATGCAGCCGTGCTGTATTTACCCAAAGCCCAGCTAGATTAGCTATTTAACACCACAAAAAAGCTTTTTCCAGCTTAAGATCGCTTTTCCTTATCATCCTTTCACGCACCTGTCCATCCTTTATTTCCTTGATAAGTTGTGTTAGTATTAAGCTCTCGCGAAGTTTCTCGAATTTCATGTTTTACTTCGAATTTTGAGTAGCGCTAGTTTGAGTAACGTTTGAAAAAATTGGTCCGTTTCTAATATTTCAAAAAATGTCTCTCAAAAGCCATATTATTTTGGGGATCGCACCTTTTCTAGCATATGTCACTTAAGGATGTATAACTGATCTCTTTTTCCGTTTCTAAGTTTCATAAATATGTCGTAAAACGGCTGGGTAACTATAATTAATTCAATATCACCCAGAAATACCGTTCACCCACGGTGTCGTGCATAATTAATTAAAAATTGTGTTATAAGTTGCAATAAATTTCTTTGTTTTTTAAAGTTATGTTTATTTAGTATTTGAGAGCGTTACTACATCATGTCACCGCCGTGTTTTTGTTTCAAATTTATAATTAATTTATATTTTCAATTAGACATACATTTTTATGCTTATATAGCTTAAAAAAGTGGCAAATAACTGAGTAATCTGAGCTAACTTAACCATGATGAAAACATTTGATTATAGAAGTGTAGCCTTTGATAAAAGAACCCTAATAATGCTCAAACTTTAAAAAAAAAATCAATGAACTATGGTCGAATGTCGACCAATGGGCGCCCACTAGTTTGATTTATGATAAAAATAAACAATAAATAATAATGTGTATAGGCATTTATATAAAAAACATAGAACGAGTAAAGAAAATATTTTTATGGCATCTCTGTTACAATAACAATGTAGTCAATAAGATTAGAAAATATAATGACTACCCTTAATCATTTCAAACTATCCCCCTTAAATAATAGAAGAGTAGTTTTAAAACTCATGTTTTTATTTGATATTTTTCATGACAAAATTGATTGTCCACAAATTACTAATCACTTCAAATTTAATATTCCTGTTAAGCTTCCAAGATCTAATAAATATGTCCCATTTTACATTTCTCATTCACGTACTAATTTAGGCTTTTACTCTCCAATTAACAGAATATCTAGGTCATATAACTCATTTCATACAACGTGAGACATTTTCTCTACTAAACGAAATCATTTTAAGACAGCGATAGAAGCATATGAGTCTATTCACAAAATACAGCTTTAATTGATTCAGTATTTCTTTTTATTTTTTCCACTCTCTCTCTTTCTGTTAATTTGTTATATTCCTAATGTTTTAAAGTATGATTTAAGAGTATCAATTAATTGCAGTATTTTATTACTTTTTCTGTTTCAATTTCTTTGTTTTTGTATTATTATGTTAAATCTTTAAATATGTAAAATAGTTTAATATTTACTTTATGAATATTTAATTAAGTGTTGGAGCATGCCGTGGTTGTCTATAAATATGACTACATTTATAATGTTTCATAATAGTCCTACTTTTTATATATTTACTAGTGTATTGTCATGTTGACGACCCTAAAATAAATAAATAAATAAATTTATTCTTTCTTTAAATGATGTGTTTACAAATTTAACATTGAAAAAATACGAATATAGTAAAATCATAATCAAGATTTAATACAATGAATGACTTAGCTACCCATGGATATAGTAATTTCATAATGTAGTAAGGATTAGCGAGAAACATATTTTATGCTTTCAAAGAACAACATGAGACACAGAAAACAATTGTAACATTTGTTTACTCTGGCAAAAATCTGTTCAGAAGTTTTTATGTGATGCGCGTATTTTAGTCCGGTGAAGCTGTTAAGTAAGACCTTGCTAGGTCAACAGAGTAGTCAGTTCGAGAAAAAAAAATGATGTGCGTACAAATGACATGTAAATATTCTACAAACCTTGAAAATGTTATGGAAATTTTGTTCTGTTGTTAATTATAATTTCGCCACTCAGAATATATTTAATGGATAATTTCATTTAAAATATAATATAATTGTGGAAGTGATAGGTTAAATAAATAGTCATATTTATAACTCAAAATTAATTAAAACATAAATACAAACGTTATGGGAACGAACAATAAAAATTATATTTTATCTACAAAAACGAATCATCTTATAGAGTGTATTATGTAAATTAAATTTGCAAACAATGATTACTATAGTTTAGACCTAAAACTTATATCTACCAGAGAAATTATATAACATAACATAAGCAGATTTGGTATAAAAAAAAGAAATCATATTAATGCTATGCGATCAACGCAATGGGTTCCATTCTCATTCAGCAAAATATCGTCTGGACATTACAATTCAGAAAATTACATTTGTTAGCAGGGTGTATATATACGACATAGTCGATGCAGTCAAGATGCCAATAAATACAAAGTAGTTACTTTAACTCTTTATTTGTCCAGAGTTACGCCTTACAGTACTTTTTACAATGGAATGCGTCACAAAGGAATGTGTAGACAACACCGACATCTTGCCTTTTATAGGCCGAACTATATAATTTATAAGACGAACTATATAACTCAAAGCAATTACCATTACCTTGTAATTCTGCTATATGTTTTAAGTAACACAAAGATAATAATTAACGAACAAATTAATATTATTTACGTACATAAATTCTATATAAAATCATTGTTATTTATGTACCTGAAATATGTTTAGACATACAATTATGTGTGTAGAGTAGGGAGGGACATCTAGCCCTTTATAGGTCAAACTATGGAAGTCAAAGCAATTACTATTATTATCATAAAACTAGTATTATGCAAGTAATAAATGAACAATATCAATTCCTATT
The DNA here is from genome assembly GCA_014332785.1 of Antheraea mylitta. Lineage (NCBI taxonomy): Eukaryota > Metazoa > Arthropoda > Insecta > Lepidoptera > Saturniidae > Antheraea > Antheraea mylitta. The sequence goes on along the minus strand of JACEII010000058.1, from coordinate 2,716,722 downwards.
TATGTCTCGATTGAAATCTATATAATTATAATAATTCTCATTTATGTATCTTTAATAAAATGACGTTAGTGTTAATGTGTCTCTCTTATATGTTGGCGCTTGGCACTAGTATCGATGCGTATCTCTAATATTTGGCGCTAGTATCTCGAGTCACGAGCGGCACCGGAGGTGGTTAGCTAACACATTATAAGTTCAGCGCTGCCTATTGGTATAAATTTATTATATATATATATAATATGCATTAACAACTGAACTGCTTTTTAACCGACTTCAAAAAAAGGAGGAGGTTCTCAAGATTCGTCTGTTTTTTTTAATGTTTGTTACCTCATAACTTTGGACTGGGTGAACCGATTTTAATAATTCTTCTTTTTATTTGAAAGCTGGTGCTTCCCGTGTGGTCCCAACTACACATATTTAACTTTCGGCTTTTATCCTGGAAAACAACTTGCATCTTATGTAATAAAAATACCCTACATGTTCCTCAATATTGCTAGTTATCACTGTGTCAATTTTCGTCCTAATTAGTTCCGTACTTTAAGAGCGATACTGTGACAGGGCCAACAGATAAAAATGGTAAATAATTATTTTTGGCGTCTATATCGACAACAAAGTCCACCTCGTTTACAATTTTCAAAAAATATGTAATGTACGGATTCAGCCTAGTTACAGTTTTCTTATCTGTATAGATAATATCTGAAACATTGTAAATGACTGAATTTTTTTGAAATATTTTATTTTCACACAAAGAGTCATAAACATCAATACATAAAGCAAATAAAAAAAAAAAAAATTATTTATATTAATTAATTAGCACTCATATTCATATGTTTTATTTTAATGTTTAATTGTTTTAATTAAATAATGTTTAATTAAGTAACACACATATTGGGGTGCGATTGTCAGGAACCTCCGCGTGGTGCACCCCGGGCAACGTCGACCGCTTCTCGGTCGGCGGCTGATACCTGACACGAGGACAGCGCCTGGTCTCGCACTCCTCTGCCAGGCAGAGGAGGTGGACGACGAGGTGTTGGTCCTCACGACCTTGGCTTTGATTACGGACTCCGATCCTTCCTCACACGATGGCCTGGCATGTTTTGCGGATTCCGATTCCTCTTTAAATGTTGACCCTTGGTTTGTTTTACGGATTCCGATCTTGATTGAAAACATGATGACCCGGCTTGCTTATGGACCATGTTTCCTCTTAACATGACGACCTTGGCTTGCTCACTGGACACCGATAACGACTTTGGCTTGTTTAATGAACTCCGATTCTGCTTTTCTTGATAACCCTGGCTTGCTTTACGGACACCGATGTTAACAATGATGGACAGTACAAATTACATAGAACTACCCGAGGAGGGTACCGGAAACGGAGAATCCCTCCCTGGGCCATCAGGCCCAGGCTGCCCCACGTTCTCTCGGGGGGGCAAATTTGTACGACAACTCGATCTAAATACAATGAACTTGGCGCGCAAATGGATACCAGATCACGAATCTATGACGACCCACGCAGGAATAAGGATTTTCGAGACGGAAGCAAACGTGGAGAGTGCAACTTTGAATACCAATCTACCTCAGGAGGGTACCGGTGCCTCCGGCACTGGAGAATCCCTCCCTGAGCCCTCGGGCTCAGGCTGCCCCTCGTTGTCTGGGGGGGGGCAAAAAGTTGCCAATGGCGGTCCTGCAAAGGATGCCATCATTAGATAGGTTGTCGGACACCACCGATGGTGGACACACTGCCATGGTGTCGGCGGGTGAGAGGAGTCTGCCTTATAGCAGTAAGTTTTTCCGGAGCGCTGGATCGGCGACTGCTCCTGGAAGCGACACAGAGGACTCCCAGACCTCCTCTAAAGCGGTGAAAAAGAAGCGAGGCCGGCCCGCGACGACAGGGGAGTACGTAGGCTTGGCAGCTGCCAAAGAACAGTTCCTCTCGCTGAAGAGAAAGGAACTGGAGCTAGACGTAGAGGAGGAGTCAGTGGAGCTAGCCAAACGAGCGAGGCAAAAGCGAGCTGCTAGGAGGGCGGTCAAGCCAGTCTCCAAAGAGCAATTGGCCTCAGAACTGACCAAGGGGATTATAGACGACGTCGATATCATCTCCGGCGTCGTCTTAAAGTCGTTAAACCTGAAGGGGGGAAGCCGTGGAGCCCTTAATGAAGCTGCGGACTCCATACGGGAAAGAGCCATCCTTTTGGCTAAAACAAATACCTCCGACGAACTTAAAAAGTTGCAGGAGGCTTACGAGAGGCTCAAGGCCAATGAAGTTAGGCAGGCTGCGGAGATCGCGGAGCTTCGCAAGGAGCTTGCGGAAATGAGAGCCAGTCTCCAGCAGCCCAACCAGATGAATCAAGCCCCCGCAACGTCTTCTACGCAGGATGTCACTGACAAGGAGGCCCGGATTCCAACTCCGCGTAGAGAGAGCAGAGAGGATTTCTCGCCTCTGCCACGCCGTCATGCTGCAGAATCCCCGGCAGAACCAACAACTGTGGTTACTCAGCAGATGCTAGACCGTGCTCTGCATAAGATGATGCAGGAGATAGGTGGCCAAATGAGGTCGTATATGGAGGCTGCAGAGAGTAGACGCTTGAGGCCTTCCCTCGCTGGAGATAGAAAAGCCTCTCAGGTGGTAGTTGCGTCTGCGGAACCAGAGGCGATACTTCTTCCAACCCCGACTGTAGCTGCTGAAAGTCAGGGGAAGAAGAAAAAGAAGAAGAAGCCTATGGCGGCCAAAGAGGCAGAGCAGGCTGCTTCGCGTCCGACCCCTTCATTATCGGCCCCTGCGGCAGTGGAGACGTGGTCGACGGTGGTAAGGAAGGGAACTAATAAGGGTCCAAATAAGCCCCCCAAGTCTAAAAAGAAAGCGCCTGTCAGACTTTCGGTGCCTCGTTCTTCAGCAGTGGTGGTGACGCTGCAGCAGAAGGCGATAGACAGTAAAGTCGGGTATAAGTCGGTGCTGTCGCTGGCTAGGCAGGAGGTGGACATTACGAGCCTCGGGATCCCGTTCGTTAAAGTCAGGGAGACGGCCACTGGTGCTCGAAAGCTTGAGGTACCCGGCGTCACCAGTGCAGGCAACGCAGACCGTCTTGCGGAGCAACTGCAGACAATGTACGACGAAAAGGTCGGTGCAGGGATGGTCCAGGTGACTAGACCCTGTAAGCTCGTCGTAATGCGTCTGACAGGCTTAGACGACTCTGTCACCAATGAAGAGATTAGCTGGGCAGTGGCTACAAAAGGCGGTTGTTCTGTCCAATTTGTAAAGGTGGGAGAAATACGCCGTGCCCCTTATGGCATGGGTAGCGTGTTGGTGCGCTGCCCGATAGGGGCTGCGAAAAAGGTGACACAAGAGGGCAAGATCCTGCTGGGATGGGTCGCCGTACAGGCGAAGCTCCTGCAGCTTAGGGCCACGAGATGCTTCCGCTGCCTGGAGGTAGGGCACGTAAAGCACCGCTGCACCTCGGAGGTGGATCGCAGCGAGCTTTGCTTCCGCTGCGGTACGGCGGGCCACAAGGCCGCAGAGTGTTCTGCTGCGCTGCACTGCCCCTTGTGCGCAGACGCAAAAAGGCCAGCGAACCACAGGCTGGGCGACAACTCCTGCCACTCAAGCAGGAAGAAGGGCAAACGCATTGTAAAAGCCCAGGGCCCCGGAAGGACAGCGGCGAACGCTGCGACCAGCGCCTCTGTGAGGCCTGATGCCGGACAGCTTATGGAACAATAATAATAATGGCCCATAAGCTCCTCCAAGTCAATATCAACCACTCGGCTGCGGCTCAGGACCTCTTGCTCCAGACCATGGCCGAGTGGTCGATAAAGTTGGCGGTGGTTTCCGAACCGTATAATGTGCCGGCCAGGGACAACTGGGTCGGTGACATGACGGGCACGGTGGCCATCGTCACTGCAGTGTCGACCGGGACTCCAGTCCTGATTATTAAAAAGAGGAGCCTTGGCTATGTCGCGGCTCAGTGGGGGGACATGGTGGTCGTGGGCGTTTATTTTTCGCCCAACAGGTCCCTCTCTGAGTTCGAGGACTTTTTACATGACCTCAGGGTCTTCATTGGACAGACTTCTCCCTGTCCCGTGTTGGTGGCGGGGGACTTTAACGCGAAAGCTTCCGCGTGGGGATCCCCCGTCACCAACGCTCGGGGCAGGACCCTACTCGACTGGACCTTACTGACTGGCCTCTCTGTCGTTAACAGGGGGTCAGTCAATACATGTGTGCGGCAACAGGGGGGTTCCATTGTGGACATCACGTTCGCATCCCCTGTTGTCGCAAGACGTATTCGAGACTGGAGAGTGATGGAGGGGGCAGAGTCTCTGTCAGACCACCTTTACATAAGGTTTGATGTCTGCCCCCTGCCAGCATCCCCGTCCCATAACCCGGATTTGACCTTGGCCCCTAGGTGGGCCCTTAACAAACTTGACGAGGACTTGGCGGTGGAAGCGTCCATTGTGGCGTCCTGGTCACCGATGTCTGCGGAGCCTGTCGACGTCGTCGTGGAGGCGGGTTAGTTCGGGGGGGCGATGAAACACATCGCGGATGCCGCTATGCCCCGTATCCGGTCTCAGCCTTCTCGGCGACAAGTATACTGGTGGACTCGCGACATCGCACGTTTGCGGGTTCTGTGCGTGGCCGCGAGACGCCGATACTCCAGGCATCGCAGGCTGCGACGAGGGCGAGATGCTGCTACGGAGGCGCGCCTCTATAGCGAGCTCAGGGAGGCGAGGAAGTCTCTGCAGATCGCCATTCGCAGAGCTAAATCCCAGGCCTGGAAAGAGCTACTGGAGGCTGTAAATGGCGATCCGTGGGGACGACCATACAAAGTGGTGCTGAAATCTGTGCGCCCCTGGGCACCACCAGCCACCCAGAGTCTGGATCCCCGTCTCTTGGACGACATTATGGCAGCGCTGTTCCCGCAGAGGGAGCAGTTCTCTCCTCCTTTTGCGGTGTCGGCTGAACTTTCTGCGGGTGAAGAGTCTGATGTCGTCCCTCACATCACGGACGAGGAAATGGATGCGGCCGTGAGACGGCTCCGAGCGAAAGCTACTGCTCCGGGGCCCGACGGACTTCCTGGCCGCCTCTGGGTCCTCGTGATGGAGGCGTTGGGAGACAGACTCCGGCGCCTGTATTACGCATGCCTCCAGTCGGGGCAATTTTCCTCGCGTTGGAAGGTGGGCCGCCTCGTCCTGCTGCGCAAGCAGGGTAGGCCGATGGACTCCCCGTCTGGCTACCGCCCTATTGTGTTGCTGGACGAGGTCGGCAAAATGCTCGAAAAAATCGTCGCGCAGCGTCTCGTTCGGCACCTCACTAGGATAGGACCCGACTTATCAGATGTTCAGTTCGGCTTCCGAGAGGGTCGATCGACGGTCGACGCGATCTTGCGTGTCAAGACCCTCTCGGAGGAAGCTGTTTCCCAGGGGGGAGTGCTGTTGGCTGTGTCGTTAGACATAGCCAACGCTTTTAACAGCCTCCCCTGGGAATGCATAACAGAGGCGATGAAATATCACAAGGTGCCTCAGTACCTTCGCCGGATGGTAGGGTCCTACCTCGAGGGTCGACAGGTCACCTGCGTCGGCCAGGATGCGCGCACCCACCAGAGGGAGATGTCGTGCGGTGTTCCACAGGGGTCAGTTCTTGGCCCGCTCCTGTGGAACATCGGTTACGATTGGGTGCTGCGCGGAGCACTCCTGCCGGGCGCAGGCGTGACATGTTACGCCGACGATACCCTGGTGACAGCGCGTGGGAAAACCCTAAGAGAGGCTTTGCGGCTAATTACGGTTAGTGTGGCTCAGGTGGTCGGGAGGATTAGGCTGCTCGGGCTCGAGGTGGCCCTCGACAAAACGGAAGCCATCTGTTTCCATGGCCGCCGAAGAGCACCACCTCCCGGCACACATATTATAGTGGGCGGAGTCAGAATCGACATAAGACCATCGATGAAGTACCTCGGCCTTGTTTTGGACGGTTCCTGGAAGTTTGATGCGCACTTTCGGCAATTGGAGCCGAAAGTAATGCGCAGCGCCAACGCACTTGCTGGCTTGTTGCCAAACCTTGGTGGTTCGGGCACCGGTTGCCGTGCCTTGTACATGGGGGTTGTGCGCTCCATGGTGCTTTACGGAGCCCCAGTATGGCACGACGCATTGACCCCACAAGGCGCCGGTACCCTGAGAAGGCTTCAAAGGGTGATGGCCCTCAGAGTAATAAGAGGGTATCGGACGGTGTCCTCGGAAGCAGCGTGCCTGCTGGCAGGCTCCACACCGTGGGAGCTTGTCGCACACTCCCAGGCGGAGGTCTATCGATGGTGCAGTGAGAGGGTGGCTCGGGGGGTAAGAGTGGCCCCAGCGGAGAAGGAGGCCCTCAGAGTACATCTGCAGAGTACTGAGGTTCGCCTCTGGAGCGACGTGTTGTCTGCTGCTGACTCGGGTCGGCAAGTGGTTGAGGCAATTAGACCTTGCCTCTCTGAATGGGTGCACAGAGCGCACGGTGGTCTCACCTTTCGACTGGTGCAGGTGCTGACCGGTCATGGTTGCTTCGGCAAGTACCTGCACCAGATCGCAAGGCGAGAACCAACGCCTGGCTGTCACCACTGCGACAGTAACGAGGACAGCGCAGAACACACGCTGCAGCGATGCCCCGCCTGGGCTGATCAGCGGAACGTGCTTTCTGCGGAAATAGGGAGTGACCTCTCTCTGCCGGCCGTGGTCCACTCTATGGTCAGTGGAGAGAGAGCATGGGCGGCGGTTGTCGTTTTCTGCAAAGCAGTCATGTCCACGAAGGAGGAGGCTGAGCGAGCCCGAGAGAGAGCGGCCGAGGCGCCTGCTTTAAGGCGCAGTCGAAATGGCCGCAGAAGGAGAGGTGGAGGCCTACACCATCAAAGGCCTCCATAACATTCCCTCCCGGCAGTGAATGCGGGGGCGTTCTCTGCCATTTAGGGAGGAAGACCCGTGTCGGTGAAGCACGGTGTGCAGCCGCAGCTTCAACTTGAGGCGACGTGGATAGAACACACACCTTTCCACGAGATGAGGATCCCCGGTTTACCACCTTCGGGCGATCCGAGCGCGCGACCAGGGTGCGGAGAATGCAAATCGTGATCTCGCACCCTGGTCCAATTACGCGCCAAGGCGGCAGGGGGGTTTTTTAGTGAGTAGGAATCTCACATCACCCTCGTACTGTCCCCCGACAGTGCGAGGGTATCCATGATGGATTTTCCCCCCCTTTAACATAAAAAAAAAAAAAAAAAAAAGTAACACACATATTCATATGTTTTATTTAATTTGGTTAATTTGATAAACTATTTATTTTCCGCTTTTTAGTGCCTAGTGGGTTTTTGATTAATATTTAATTCGGTTGATTCTTTTTTTTTTTTGAAAATTTACTTTATGTACTGATGTTAATGACTCTTTGTGTGAAAATAAAATATTAAAAAAAAATCACTAATTAACAATGTTTCAGATACGATCCATATAAATAAGAAAACTGTAACTAGGCTGAATCTGTATATTCAATATTTTTTGGAAATTATAAACGAGGTGGGCTTTGTTGTCGATATAGAAGCCAAAAATAATTATTTAAAATTTTTGTCTGTTGGCCCTGTCACAGTATCGCTCTTAAAGTACGGAACTAATTTGGACGAAACTTGATACAGTGATAACTAGTAATATTGAGGAACATGTAGGGTATTTTTTGTTCCATAAGCTGCAAGGTGTTTTCCAGGATGAAGACCGAAAGTTTGTCAGTGCAGTTTTAACTGCATAGGCCCATGTGGTGGAGGTGCATTGTGCCGATGCGACTCCCACAGTTCATCAGAGGGGTTTTTTTTCTTTTTCGAAACTGGTTACGCTATTGACCTAGCAAGGTCTTAACAGCTTCACTGAACTACTAAGGCGAGCGCTTAAGGCACTCAGCCGACTTTACCTGGGCAACTAGCTCAAGGGTGCACGGCACACCTCGGCTTGGCTGTTGTCTGTTACATGCAACTCGCGACCTATCTTAGCTAACCTAGCTAACTATTCATATATGTTTGAGTTGTTGAGACGCATATGTGTACCAAGCATACACGCCTCAACAACCTCTCCATATATTTTTTACCGGAAAAATAGAGTTTTTTCAGTTCGATAAGGGAAAAAAATAAAAGCCTTTCACTTCCATGTGTAAGCGTGTAGGCGTGCACGTATGTGGGGGTGATCGTGTAGTGTTGTAGCAGTGTTGTAAATTTTGTGTCACTGTATCGCGCAAGTAACGCACTCAAGGGCTCCCTGGATCGAACCTAGGCTTGAGTCGCTACCGAGGGAGGCCTAATCTGGTGTGTGGGAGCGAAATCTACCCCCAGACCATGGCGGCGTGATCTGTGGTTATGCGGGCGTGGGCGTGAGCACGCTCTGTTTGGATAGACGGACTGGTACTGATTGTTCACTGCCGTTATTTCATCAGGAGGGTCGATAAAAATATGTCGCGGCCGTCTTCTATGACGCGCAGCGTTTGGTATGAGCTCGTATTGTGCGGTGGATACCACTAACGAACTGGGATGATTCACGGCTTTTTCAAAATAACTAATCGTAAGTGATTTTGCGTATGCCCAGATAGAAGGGATCTCTAGGTCTCTATGGAGATCGACTCTGCGGATGTACCATGGGGCACCGGTCACTTTACGTTAAACACGATTTTGGAGAACCTGCAGCTTATGAAAGTTATCTTTGGACATATGCGCAAAAACGGGGCAGCTATATGTAATCACGGGACGGATACACGCCTTATAAAAAGTGAGCTTGTGTCTGAGAGACATCTTACTCTTATGACAAAGCAACGGATAGATCAGAGGGGGTCTAACACCCACTCCCTCTCTACCATCTTTGACCCCTCAGACCGCAGTCTTAAAGGGTCCACACCTGTCGGGGGAGCAGACGCAGTGCCAGTTGGCAGTCCCTGTCCTCTCGCTAATAAGGTGTATGAAGGCACCATGAGGTTTTAGTCCGTGCAAATCGGACATAACCCATCCTCAGCTGCCCTACGGGATGGGTATCTGTTAGGGATTTTCTCATGTTAAAAAAAAGGATAAAGGCCGAAAGTTACAAATTTTTAGTTAATGAAACACTTGACGTATTTCAGTGAAATTTTATTTGTGCTATAGCACACAGATTAGCTAAAAATTTAACCTATAATTAATCCCACTATGTTAAAAAAATAAGTAAGAAAAAGCGATCGCTAGGTTCCGAAACTACGTATTCGATTCGTATAATGTACGTTATAATTGAGTTACGGCAACATGTCGTTTCTTTGCGCAATTATCAATCACTTGAATTAGAATCATAAAATCTACTAAGAAGGCTAAATCCTATTGATGTATGTGTTTTTCTCTTTGTCATGAAGCATTTTCTTACCATCAATTTACAAACCATAGAGATTTAAAAAAAATGTCCACTTCAATAATACCATTTCGACAGAGTAGAAAAAAAAATTATAAACGAAACCATTACATATGTCATTACATTTATTTTATAATTTTTTTTTTTAGCGGAAGCTCTCAAAAGACAAAAGGCCCGATATTAAATCGTTCTTCAATTCAAATTACGATAATTTTTGATTGAGTAAACCGATTTTAATGAAACAAGGATTGCATGTTACTTTAAGATATGCTTTATCATAAATCTAGTACTTTAGAACTGATGTCTGCACAAAAAAGCAGATGGACACACATTTCTAGAAGTTATTGAAACGTGTTCCATTACATCATCATCATCACGTGACAGCTCATCTCGACCCACTGCAGGGCTTAAGCTTCCTCCCTTTTACGCCATTGTTTTCTATACTGCGTTAGTCTTGTCCAGGTTTTTTACACAAAATTTACAATGTCGTCGACCCATCTTGCCAGTGTCTTCCCACACTTCGCCTGCCCTCTCTGTTCACCACTCAGTCAACGATCTACTCCACCTGCCATCAACACATCTGGCTAAGTGTGCCTACGCAACGTCATTTAAATTGCGTAATCGTGCACCGATGTACTGTACTTTCGTGTTATTTCGGATATCCGTATTTTTTTATTTATCCTTCAAGGTGATACCCAACATGGCACGCTGTGCAACCCTCATTCTGTGCATAGTTTCCTTTGTGAGCATCCATGTTTCGGCGCCATATGTCATTGTGTGCAGAACACATTGGTTGAAAAGGCGGCTCTTCAGACATTGTGGCATTTTTCGATCTCTGAAAACTTCATCAAGTGTGCCTAACTGAATGCGTCTATTGATCTCCTTGTATCGATTGTTCCATCACATATTCCTATACATCTGCGACAAATACAGAAATTTAAAACTACAGATATGTTACATTTATATTATTATCATGTTAAATATGTACTGCCTCGCATTTGTTACAATTTAATGAGAGTTTCCATAAAGGAAAATAAACATGTTGATAAGTCATTACAGGTTTTAAAGGCTTAACAACCCCTGTGGTAGTTAATGGCAACATCCTTTTTTTTTGACTGACTACGCTATTAACCTAGTAAGGTCTTAACAGCTTCACCGAACTACTAAGGCGAGCGCTTAGGGCACTCAGCCGATTTTATTTGGGCAACTAGCTCAAGGGTGCACGGCACACCTCGGCTTGGCTTTGTTGCCTGTTACATACAAACACGCGATCTAACTTAGCTAACCTACCTAACTATTCATATATGTTTGAGTTGTTGAGACGCATATGTGTACCAAGCATTCACACCTCAACAACCCCTCCATATATTTTTTTATCGGAAATGGCAACATCCATAATAGCCCTTTTGCAGGCGATCAAAAACACCGAAGCGACGCGTGTGCCGCACAGTGGTAGAGGGTTAAAATATAGGGGCATTGTGATTAAGGCCGAAATTTCGATATGATTTTTATTTTATGCAGTAAAAATCATAAATCTAATAAACTTTTATTCTTAGATAAATTTCAATAAAGTCTGAAGTTTTCGATTTACAAAATATAGATTTTTTTTGTATAGATACTAGTTAGTTATTTCTCTTGAGTAGGGATGGCGATTATTCGCAAGATAAAAATAATTTTAATCGCACGAATCGTGGTCTGAGTTTTTGGCGGGATTTTGATCTCTCGTTTGGTGGATATTGTATTTTATTCATAATCTTCTGTTATTTGATTCTGTATTGTGTAAAATTGGTGGTGTTTTATGTAATATAGTTCGTTATTGTGCGTAAGTGACGTGAATGGAAAATAATAACACGGAGCATGAAATTCTGAGATGCCAGAAAACTCCCTGGAAGATTCTAACAAGCGAGCCATGATCTTGTTGGAACATTGAAATAATTGCACGATAATTTACCTGAATATCGATCTCCTAACTTGTTCTGATAACTTTAAACCTATCTTTGACTTTATCAACTCAACGCTTGGAGGTATTTGAACAATTTTGTTTTATGGTTACTCGAAGATTAAGAAGATAAAAACAACGGTTAAAAATGTATAGTATATTATATAGAAGATTTGGTAGCTATGTCTTTACATTAACTTGAAGATAGAAGAAAACTGAATTCATATGAACTACCTACATTGACAACTTCAGAATTGACAGTATAGATTAATTCCTTCACTTGTCGTATTAGACGAATATAATTACTACTATTACGAATCGTGTCTGTGGAATGTGTCATATTTTACAATTAAACCTCTATATTTAAGTGTTATTTGTTAATGAGTAATTTGAAATTGTCTTGTCCTAGATAACTGTGCTACACTCCTGCCTATGAAGTGAAAAATGTGCCTAAATTAATTCAAATGTGCGGATTCTATTGCACCTTATTTTATTATAAATTGTACTGAAAGCCTTACCGTTCCAATATCACTTATATTCAAGCGTTCAGTCACTGAAGGTGTAATACCTATAATCTGGAAATCAGCTTTTATTACCTCCGTTCATAAAAAGGGACCTAAAGATATTGTAGAAAACTATAGACCGATTAGTAAATTATGCTTATTTGCCAAATTTCTAGAAAAAGTTATATATAAACAGCTATACTTTCCATTAAACATGTCATCAATATTGATCAACACGGTTTCCTGAAAGGCAGATCAACAACGTCAAATCTAATACTACGCAGTGAATATTTGTCAAGGATTATGTCTGAACCTGCTCAGATTAATGTTATCTACACTAATTATAGTAAAGCGTTTGACAGAATTGATCATGTAATTTTGCTACGCAAACTATTGTCTCTAGGAGTTCGTGGTAACTTATTTAGGTGGTTTACGTCGTATGTGCAGAATAGAACTCAAACTGTAGTTCTCGGTGGTTATGCTTCTGATCCTATCGAAATCCCTTCAGGCGTTCCACAAGGATCTCTATTGGGTCCTATTCTTTTTAATATTTTTGTTAATGATATATCAACCTGTTTTACTAATTCTTTCATTTTGCTTTACGCCGACGATATGAAAATTTTATGTCCAATCACAGTTGGTCTTCAACGCGATTTATTTAGATAGTTTCCAAAGCTATTGCAATAAGAATAAACTTGATCTTAATGTGTTGAATTGCAGTGTTTGTTCTTTTACTCGCAAACTTGATCTAATTAAACAAAATTACTTAAGAATACTGTACTATCAAGAGTTACTACAGTAAGAGATTTAGGAGTTGTTTTCGATTCAAAACTCATATTTGACTCACACATTGATAATATAGTAAGTAAAGCTTCCAAAGCCCTTGGTTTCGTATTAAGATTATCGTCAGAATTTAAATGCACTAAGACTCTGAAGATATTGTATTGCGCCTTTGTTCGTAGTCACTTAGAATATGCTTCTCAAGTTTGGAACCCTAACTATAATATATACATCTCACGTATTGAACGGATTCAAAAACGCTTCCTTCGATATTTGCAATTTAGAACTTCTTATTACTTCACAGATTATATAGAACGATGTAAACATTTTCACTTTTTGCCACTCTACGAGCGACGTAAAATAGCCGATTTAATTTATTTAAGTAATATAGCCAATGGAATTATAGACTGTCCAGAATTATTATCTAGGGTTCAGTTATGTGTCCCCACAAGTACATTAAGAAAACCGAAACTTTTACATGTACCACTTGTCAGGACGACATATCGTCAAAATGCCTTTCTGATCCGAGCATGTAAATATTTTAATTCTTTAGACAATAATCTAGATTTATTTTCAGATAGTATATCATACATTAGATAATGTTTACCGAGAGATTTTTTCCTCAATATTAACTGTACGTAATCATATTTTTATTTGTACATTTATATTGATAGCTGTTTTTTCTTTGTTTATTTATAGTTATTAAAATTATAAAATTAAAATAAAATTATTATTTTTTTTTCATTTCGATTAAAAAAAAAATAAATTAAAATAAAATGATAAAATTAAAATAAAATTAAAATATTAAAATTTGTAATTAGCCTTAGTATGTTATTTATTTGTTATTTCATTAAGTGTTAGCTGTAAGTTTTCCTAAATAAATAAAATATATATATATATATATATATCTATATATATACCCATATGATATACGTGTCACTTAAATTCAATTGGGTTTTATATTTGTAGAAATTAGAAAAGTAATTATAAAGTACTTTGGCTATGTTGAGTGCTAATTTCGACTTTGTGTTATAAAAAAATGAAGGATTAAAAAATGTAAACCAAAAAAAGAAGATATCTATGAATTGAATAAGAGTTATAGAAAATATTGTAAGTGGCTCAATATAGAATGTAGACTATCAGAAATGTGGAAGCGGACTCCTCCACCGACACAGTTGACTATATAACATTGTTACCAGAAATCCTCATTGAAATATAAAAGAGTGGACCTTTTCACAATATACTAGTGGGCGCCCAGTGGTTGAGATTCGACCATAGTTAATTGATTTCTTAAAGTTTGAACTTTATTAGGGTTCTTTTGTCAAATGATATTCTATAATCAAAGGTTTTCATCATGGCTACTCAGTTATTTGCCACTTTTTTTAAATTATATAAACATAAAAAAATCTATGTGTAAATGAAAATGGAAATTAATCTATCTATCTATATATATATATATATATATATATACATATATATATAAATCAATTACTGTTCGTTAGTCTCGCTAAAACTTGAGAACAGATTTAGCTGATTTCGCGCATCGGGAAACCATCATCATTACGCACCGGAAAAAAAAAGAAAAAAAATATAGTTTATCACAAAGCTTTACATTGATTTAGTGTATAACTCTGTTTTTATTGAAATAAAAATGTCGTATTAAATTGAATTGTTAACAAATTTCGTTTAATAACTGAACGAAATTACAACGGTGTGAGATAATTATGTTAAATGTGTGTAAGTGTGCGTGTGGGTTTCTGTGAAATGTATATGTGTTCTTACTAAAATATATCCAATCGAAATAAACTTCAAGTAGATAAAGTAATTGTATTGTAGGTATACTCTTATTTATAAATTCCGAGAGTTATCAAAATTTTGATTGGTTGGCGACATATCGACCAATCTGACGGCGAAGGCAAACCAGGCGTGCTCTTAGTGCTTGGTTCAACTCGGCGGGATGCGACGCCAGTGACTCCGATAAGTCAGAGTGCACCAGAAACCGATTATGTTTTACTCCTGGCTTCCTTCAACAATTTTTACTTCTTTTAGCTTTTCAGGGATTATATTTAAGTCTGGAAATTCTAGATTTTATCCTGCAGTGTCTAATTTTTTGTTCAATGTAAATTTGTGCTTGAATCGATTATATGTAGTTTAGCCCTATACATGGGTTTTTTTAATAATACTTGACATCATTTTACAAAACAAAATTAAGCTTATTGATTTAGATTCAGCATATCGTAAAAGATACTTGCAACAACTGGGACATGTACTTCCGTTATCCTGCCCCTCGATACACTTTTTGCAAAACGGGCAATACATAGACTAGTTAATAATCTTAAAACCATTTTGTTTTTTTTTTCTTAATAACTATTAAACTCACGTTAACCTATGAAATAACTTACGAAAATGGGAATACCTATGTCAGGTATTTCCGACCAAAATTATCAGCCATTTTAGCGAAGAAAGAGAGAGTTATCATCTAGTTAAGATAGGTGATACGAAGTACACCGGGTCATCTCGTAGGTATAATACAATAATAAGGTGTTAAGACTCTCGAATTTTAAGTAAACATAACTTTACGAAAATAATGAAATTTATCGTAACTCATGACCCAATTTTCAATTAATTTTAAATGACACTAAGGAATAGTGATATGCCCAGTATTAATGTTTGGAAAAGTAATGGATACACAATAGAATCAAATAATGAATCCAAAACAAAGATGTTTTTAATTTTAACCATTAATTTCGGAAAATAAATTCCTTTTTGTTCAAAATTCATCATCAACTCTACTTAATATAATTGCTACATCAGGTTGAACTGCATCATTGTAACCGCGTAGATCTGGATGGATTACTTTCATGAGCAAACAAAGTATTCTTTGGCTCATTTTTTTACTGAATTATAATAATGAAGTGAGTTCACCATAAAAAAAAAATAATTAAAATATTGACATTGACTTTACTAATAATTGCTTTTCAATTACAATTAAAATATACATTGCTCACATTACTGCATGAATTTGACACAACATATACAACATGTAAATGAATGACGTCCGTCATTTTACTGTTACGTTCCTAGTACCTTTTCAATATTTTTAACAGACTGACGTTGCATATCTTAGATGCCTTTTGAAATCAACTGGTCAGACTGTAGATTAATTTTAAAATAGTACGATATGTAAATTCATAATATACATCAATAATTTATTGATAAATTATTTATCTCTATTTTTCACTGAAATAATTGTTATTCTCTTTAGTCTTATTGAATGTCAAAATTTTTAGGTGACAGGGCTGCTTTCACTTTGCTTCATGTTGTTATAATAGTAAAGCAATATTACCAAAGACAAAGTCAATATTTTAATGTTTAGTTGTAGTCTGGTGAAGCTGTTAATACCTCGCTGGGTCAACAGAGTAGTCAGTTCGAAAAAAAAAATGTTTAGTTTTTTTTTCTTTTGGTGAACTCACTTCATATCATGATTCAATAATAAAATGAGCCAAAATACTTTGTAAAGTCAAAATAAGAAAATTTGTTTACTCATGAAAGTAATCCATGACTTAGATCTGCACGATTGCAATGATGCAGTTCAACGTGATGTAGCAATTATATTTAGTACAGTTGATGATGAATGCTGAACAAATATGAATTCATTTTCAAAAGTTAATGGTAGTATTAAAAACATCGTTGTTTTGAATTCATTATTGGATTCTATTGTGTATCTATTACTTTTCCAAACGTTGATATTGGGCATTTCACTATTACTCATAATGTCAAAACTACATTTAATTCAATATCGCCCAGAAATACCACACACCCATAATTTCATGTAAAATTAATTGAAAATTTAGTCATGACTTGCGATAAATTTCTTTATTTTCGTAAAGTTATGTTTACTTAGATTTTGAGAGCCTTACCGCTTTATGTAACCACCTATGTTTTGTTTCAAACGTATAATTAATTTCAGTTTTCATTAAGACATAGATTTTTTAATTTTTATATAATTTAAAAAAAGTGGCAAATAACTGAGTAGCCATGATGAAACCTTTGATTATAGAAGTAAGTTCAAACCTTAAAAAAACAATGAACTATGGTCGAATGTCGACCACTGGTCGCCCACTAGTAACTATAGATATGTGAACATTACATCGAATGCAATCGAGGGGGTGTGGTGTTGGTTGGTCACGCCCATAATGAATCTTCTAGCGGTGTGCGAATAAAGCTCGAATCGAATAATAATGAATATTCAAACCATTCTAACAATTTCAACAAATCGAATAATGCTTACTATTCGGATATTTTTCAAATAAAAAAAAAAATTGAACATTTCCCAATTATTTCATTGAATTAAAACTTAAATTACATAATTTACGAGATAAACAGTGAAGTTCTTTATTATAAATTACATATCTATTATAAATTTCAAACAATTTAAACTAAAATTGCTTTGACTAACAGACGAATCTATTAAACTAATTTGTATATTCATAATGTTTTTTTTTTTTAACTTTATTTTTGGCAATCAATCTTTCCGATTATTACTGCCATTGTCACGTAGTCAATAAAATCACAAACTTCGTGCGATCATTCCAATATTAAGCATCGTGTGAAACCATATTCTAACAAGATGGTGGATCCCTTGCTAGAACCTTCCAGGGAGTTTTTGTGGCATCTCAGAATTTCATGCTCCGTGTTATTATTTTCCATTCACTTCACTTATGAATAATAAACTAACTATATTACATAAAACACCACCAAATTTACACAATATATAGTAAAATAACACAAGATTATGAATAAAATATAAAATCCACTACATGACAGACTAAAACTCCGCCAAAACCTCTATTCATAATTGTTTAGTATATAATGAACATTTTATTAGTTATAAGCATTGAAATATTTCGCTATATTCACATAATTTAAATTATTTGAATAATCCAAATGGTTGGAATTATTTAATAGTTTAAACTATTCAAATTATACGAATAAATCTCATGATCGATTGGATTTGCGAAACGAATTATTTGGCTCGATTTACTATCGAATAATTCTTTAATTTGAATGTTCGGACACCAACAACTCAACTCTCTTCGGTGAATAAAGTATAAACTAATTGTTCGAGACAAAATAGCGCCTGCGCAAATAAAATAGCACGGCAGTTACCACTTACGTAATTGATATACGCGTCCTTTTTTTTTGTCTTTGTGTGAGTTCGCACTTGTCAGTCGCACATTAAATACCTCGCGTAACGAACTGTGTGTTTAATTTATCTCCAAATTATTACCGGGGCAGGATTAGCCCCCACACTAATTAAAACTGTATTTTGCGCCTATTCACATGACCTCATAAGATGACCCCACATATGTCTCTATTGCTATTTTGAAATTATTTAGTTTAGTTGAGAAAATGTCGCATGTTTTATGGTTATTTAATGGGTTGGATCGTCCTGAGTAGTACCACCCTCTCACAATAAAACCGACGTGAATTAATAATGCTTACATTGTTGCTTTTTGTTCGGTCAGTGATAGCACCGGAGGCCCACTTCCCCCTCTCTCCTCTCCCTCCTCCTATTTCCCCATCTCTGATCTCCCTTTTCCCTTCCCCTAAACACAGTCTAGCAACGCACTTGCGACTCCCTTGGTGTTCCGGTGAAGTTGTTATTTAACATCAGGTTATCTACCGGTTCGTTTACTCCCTTTGAAAAAAAAAAAGAAATATAACCTAGATATTCTGTTGATGTTCTTGTAAAACTTGATAAAACAATGTCTTCTTAAAATGACTATCCCTGGTATGCAGCATTATGAAAATAATAAAAAATATCATCATATATATACGTGAAGCAAAAACTTTGTATCCCTTTTTAGTGAATTACGTGAATGAATGAACTTGAAATTTGGCATGGTTAAAGTTTATATGGCGGAGAAGTGCAGAAAGCTATTTCTTTTACATAAAATACATTAGAACCACATTAAATTAATTAAAATATGCATTACTCACACTACGGCTTAAATTTTACACAACATATACACATATTTAAATAAAAACGACATTTTGACAGCCGTCAATAACGTACTTCAATAAAGGTTGCGAAGTAGGTTGCTATGCTCGACTGTATGTATTTTTTAACTCTTACGTTCCAATTACCTTTTTTTTTTTTTTCGATATGTCTACGCTATTGACCCAGTAAGGTCTTAACAGCTCCACCGGACTACTAAGGCGAGCGCTTGAGGCACTCAGCCGATTTTATTTTGGCAACCAGCTCAAGGGTGCACGGCACACCTCGGCTTCGCTGTTGCCTGTTGCATGCAAAATCGCGACCTATCTTAGCTAACCTAGCTAACTATTCATATATGTATGAGTTGTGGAAACGTATATGTGTACCAAGCATACACGCCTCAACAACTCCTCCATATATTTATTATCGGAAAATTGAGAGTTTTTCAGTTCGATAAGGGAAAAAAGTAAACCCTTCCACTTTCATGTGTAAGCGTGTAGGCGTGCACGTGTGTGGGGTGATCGTGTAGTGTTGTAGCAGTGACGTATATTTGTGTGTCACCGTATCGCGCAAGCAACGCACTCAAGGGCTCCCTACCGAGGGATCGAACCTAGGCTTGAGCCGCTGCCGTGGGAGGCCTAATCGGGTGTGCGGGAGCGAAATTAACCCCCAGACCACGGCGGCGTGATCTGTGGTTACGCGGGCGTGGACGTGAGCACGCTCTGTTTCGAGGGACAGGCTGGTACTGATCGTTCGCTGATGTGATTAAATCAGGAGGGTCGGTAAAAATGCATCGCGGACGTCTTTTATAACGCGCAGCGTTAGGTACGGGTTCATAGTTTGCAGCGGATACCACTAACGGATTGGGATGATTCGCAGCTTTTTCAAAATAACTAATCGTAAGTGATTTTACATACGCCCAGATAGAAGGAATCTCTAGGTCTCTATGGAGATCGACTCTCCGAATGTACCACGGAGCACCGGTCACTTTACGTAAAACACGATTTTGGAGAACCTGCAGCTTATGAAAGTTATCTTTGGACATATGCGCAAAAACGGGGCAGCTATATGTCATCACGGGACGGATACACGTCTTATACAAAGTGAGCTTGTGTCTGAGGGACATCTTACTCTTATGACAAAGCAACGGATGGAGGCGACCCAAGACCATAGCGGCTTTGTTTCGCACTCTGTCTGTATGTGAATTGAACTTTAAATGTTTATCTAATGTGACACCGAGATATTTGACCTCTTCGACCCAAGGAATATCGATTCCGTATAGCCTGATGGGCTCAAATTTATTAACGCGTTTCGTGGGATCGAAGAGTATTGCGGCACTCTTATCGGGATTAACTTCTATGTGCTATCGACGAAACCATTCACCGAGAGTATGAACGGCTTTTTCGATGCGCTTCCTAAGAAAGTCCGACCGCCAGCCGGAAGTGTAAATAACGGTATCGTCAGCGTAACAACCTATCTCGACCCCCCGAGACCGTGGTATGTCACTGATGAACAGATTGAAGAGCGTGGGCGCGAGTATGGAGCCCTGTGGCACACCTGAGCGTATCGGGTGGGGCAGCGATAATTCACCATCCACTCTGAAGCGGAATGTTCTATCAGTGCGATAATCGCGGATAATATGAATTAACCTATCGGGTACGCGAGATTTACATAATTTATGGATGAACCCTCCATGCCAGACCTTATCGAAGGCCTTGGCAATATCGAAGAAGACTGCAATTGTGCGTTTCGGTTTACGTTTCGTATCGGCGTTAAATTTAGAGAAAATGTACTCCGTGAGGCGGTGTACTTGATTCGTGCAAGAGTGTTCGGCGCGAAATCCAAACTGCTCAGGTGGTATTAATTTTAAATCTGTAATCGAGAACTGAAGACGGTTCAGAAGGAGCCGCTCGTAAAGTTTTCCTAAGGTATCTAACAGACTAATGGGGCGATAGCTAACGGGAAGCGTAGCTTTCTTGCCGGGCTTGTGAATATCTATCACTACGGCCTTTTTCCAGACGGGTGGAAAGTGACCCTGGGACATGGCCGCATTGAAGACGCAGACCAATAGAGCTATGATGCGATCAGGAAGAAGTTTCAGAACCTCGTTCCTGATCCCATCGGGACCTGGGGACTTCCTAGGCTTGAGACGCTTGATGGCGGCCGAAACTTCGTCAAACGTTATCGGGGTTAGGGTATCCGCCGGAGGAGACGCGAGTGCATGCTCTACGGTTGTTTCGATAGACTCTATGATGGAAGGGTCAGTGTTATCAGTGTTTGGCGAACACTGTTTCTCTAAGCTTGCTGCAAGGCATTCCGCTTTATCTATGTGAACGAACGCGGGAGGCAACCCGGGGCCTCTGTCGAGAGGAGGCATTGGAGTGACCATGTCTGATTTGAGAGTTCGCGCTAGAGTCCAGTACGACAGGTGAGACGGCTGGAGACCCTCCAGGAGTCTGTCCCACCTGTCGCCCCGGATCTCAGAAATACGAGACTTGACTGTTTTTCGTAACAAACGTAAACGATCGCGATTCTCTACAGACGGGTAAGCGTCGTAAGCTCGAGTCGCGGCGTTCTTTTCCGTTATCAATGCTCTCACGTCGTCAGGGAGTATAAAACGGCGATCGTTCGCCGCTTGTACCTCTTTCGAGGTCACCCTGACGGCGGTCTGGAGATAATCAACAAGGGAATCGATGGCCGAATCCGCGTCGGCTTTAGACACCAACACGTCCGGAATCCTGTCTAAACTACTAGACGACGGATTTTCTTTAAAATATTGAACGAGTTTCGCGTAATCAGCCACCCTAACCGACGGCGGGGTGAAGTCTGAATTGTGACCTAACTGTAAAACAACCGGGCGATAATCTGAATCAAGTTCGTGTACGACTTGTATGAGTTGTACAGGAAGCGTGATATTTTTTAAGAGCGCTATATCTAATACTGTGGGTCGGCAATGATCTTGATAGTGCGTGGGTTCCAGAGGGGCTATGACGTCAAAAGCGAGAACCCTACCTAGTTCGTCGAGTATTCTCCCGTTACGAGAGGTACACGGACTATTCCAAATAACGTTCCCGCAATTGAGGTCCCTCGCTATAATAACTGAATCTCCTAAATTAAGTAGCGCCTGCAAATCGGATCTTAGCAATTCTTTGTTTGGTGGCATATACGCGGAAACTAAAATAATATTCGAGTGACCGGTCATACCTAATTTACACACTGACACTTCCATATTGCTTAGCGCGGGCGGATCTAACGGCATGCAGTACAACGAACGCCTAAAATAGATTAACGTGCCACCCCCGCGGGTGACACGGTCGTTCCTGACTATACAGTAATTCGCGATTCTCGGATTACGCATACTCGGTTTTAACATCGTGTCCTGGATGAGGAAAACGTCAATCTGTCTACCGCGCAAAAAGTCAGCTACTAGATCGCGCTGTGACCGAAGGGATCTCGCATTGAAAAACGAGAGACATAGACCGCGTGGTTTTACTTTATTAAGACGCGTGAATTTTAACACTTATTTAAAAGAGGGTGACCGGGCGATGCGCTGAATGGTGGCTCCGATAGCCGGGAAGCGCGCTAGAGCAGTGAGGAGACCTAGCTCCTCTTCTACCTCGACGATGGCGTAGAAGGCGAGGACCTCCTTCATGTCGTGTTCACGGAGTAAATGCTTCATCCAGTCGAATTTACCCGAGAGAGAGGATGATGAAGCATAAGCCGCCTGTGGCAGCGGCGCCTGAGGCTTAGAAGAAGCCTGAGGCTGAGGTCGGGGTGCCCAGGGGGCCATAGGGGCCTGCCCGGGTTGAGCCGCGCGTGGCACAGAGGGTAGCGAGCGCGGTGAGGTCGTGGGCGCGGGCGCTACCGGGGCCCGGGAGGCGTCCGGCAGGCCCGGGAAGGCCTCCACGGACATGAGAGGTGGAGGCGCAGGGCGGGCGGCGGCTACAGGCGCCCTGGGCGCCTGCCTCGCCTGACGGGGACGCTGTGTGCGCGGCGCGCGGGGACAGCCACGATAATTCGCGGGGTGACCCGCGTTACCGCAGAGCACACAGCTGGGAGGATCGGGAGTGCCAGGAGTGCGCGCGCACTCCTTCTTGGCGTGGTCTCCCAGGCACTTGACGCACCTGGGGCGAAGATGTCGGTTCTTTGCCGAGTGCCCATAACACTGGCAGTTATGGCACTGCGACGGAATATGGGTCTTACGTGGGGGCTCAACGGTGACGCCGTTGAGGTCGCACACAGATGTGAGCGAAAAGATGGCCTTGCCCTCCTGCGACCGGTCGAGGAGAACAAGCACCATATTGTAGGGAGCGCGGGTGCGTGGGTGGTACATGCGGTGTACCTCACGCACGGGGAATTTCTTCTCCTGAAGGGAGAGAGTGATGTCCTCGACCGAGATTTCGGCCGGGACACGGCGAAGCACGACACGGAGGAGGCGCTCCTCCTCGAGAGCGAAACGTGAAATATGCTAATTTCGATTCCGTAAGGAATCGAATCAAAGCGCGATGCTCTTCGGACGTGGGACATTTTACGCGAATGCCTGCCGGTGTACTCAGGGCGGACGTATAGTTTACCTTAAGGGTCTTTAACCTGTTTGAAATCATAGTTCATTGGGACTTGTCCTGAATCGTGACTGGAGGCGGGGGGCGCGGCTTCCTACCTGCGGAGCCCGCAGGTTGAGAGGGAGTGAGCGGGACGGAGCTAGGTCCTTTCGTCCGCGGTTTGGTACACGGTATAGCCGGGGCTGGCACACGAGCGCCACCTATATTCGCGACTTTCACCGGGCCTACGGAACCCGATTCCGTCGGGCTAGCCGGACGACGCCTATTGTATGAGACGGTCGTATAACCGTCCTTATCTGTTTGCGCAGAAGGCGCGGGAATCGCGGACTTTTTCGCGGTCGCGGTCGGCTCGGCGGACGCCGTCACGTCTGGCTCCATCTCGGAGCCGGTCTCCGAGCTGGAACTAGGAATCGGGGCCTCTAGTAGGCCTTTGTCGCGCGCGTCTAGAGGAGACTGCGGCTATAAGGTCGCGAAAGAGTTCGCGATTGGAATATTGAAATGGCCCTCGGAGGCCTTCGACGCAACATTATGATATGTTGAATTAAGTATTTCCTGGTTTATACCGCTCGCGAGGAGACTTTTGCGATACAAGTCTAACAATTCTAGCGGATCCATCGCGGTGGATCGAGGAGAGGGGGCGCCGCGAAACAACCTCCCTGCCTTAAGGGCAGGGGGGCACGCCGAACGGGTTAATTACGGATCTATCCCGGGTGGCAGATCAAGAGAGCTGTTTAAAATAAACAGAAGAAGAAAGTAATACAGGAAATACGTTAGCGAGACAGGCAGGGTAAATAATTTGTATAGATATAGAACAAATAAATAAATGGATATCTAAACAAATAAATAATTAAAATAAATAAAGTTATAAAGAAATGACGACTATAAAGGGTAAAGAACTACGTAAATAAATAGATAAACTAATGTGTTACGCCATCGCTACACACCATAATTGCTGACTAAGATTTCCAGT
>JACEII010000058.1:2644843-2692606 GCA_014332785.1 Antheraea mylitta | reverse complement strand
TTTTTTTTGGATCCTCCGGCTCTGACCTTCGTAACTAATGAGTAAACAGATAAATGTACCAATATAATATAATAAACAAAGCAATAAATATATACAAAGGAAGGGTCTCACTCAATTTCGAGAAAAAGAACGCAGGTGTTACGCAGCTGCGGCGCACGTGTGGGCCACGTCAGTCGGATCGGCACTTCAAGGTGAAAGCCGAACACTTCACTCTGTATACACTGTAGCACAATAATAACGAAATATCGCCCCGAGCGCGGACACGACCGTTCGCGGCCGCGTCAGAATCGGTCGTTCCAATTACCCCTTTTTATCCTACATTCAACAATGATATTATATCATATAACTATTATTATAATATTTATAACACGACTTGAACTATGGTCGAACTACGCCAGTGAATGAGGTGATGATTGTTCAAGGAGTAGTCTTATTGCATTATAAACAATCGATGTAGATTCCACTTTAACAATGATCTTAAGCTTTTTGTAAAGGAAAACCACGCACTCACAGCTTTTTTGAAACCGACATGAAGTAACAGTGCTTATATTATTACGTTTCGTTAGGTCAGTCAGAGCGCCGGAGATCTCTCCCTCTCCTTCTCCCTTCCGTTCCCCCATCCCGCCTTCCCCACGAACAGCACTTCCTTCGCAACAAGTGTGTTGTTGTGACTCTTCTGGTATCGCTGTGTCTATGTACGGAGGTGATCACTTAATATCAGGTAAACCACTTGTTTGTTTGCCTCCTATTACATAAAAAAATAAGACCATGGAATAACACAACATGCCTAACTATGCAGGTGGTAGAGCCACGCTGAAGCTATAACTGTTTTCAACATGAATGGGTCGGCCCGTCCGTAGTAGTAATACCCTCTAACAGAAAACCGGCGTGAAGTAATAGTGCTTGCATTGTTGCGTTTCGTTCCGTCAGTGAGAGCGCTGGAAGCATACCTCCTCTCTCTCTTCCCTCCCTACCCTTTCCCCCTCCCCACCAACACATGCTGGAAAACGCACTTGCGACTTCTCTGGTATTTCTGATGTCTATGGACGGTGGTAACCAGTTAACATCAACATCAACCGTGGGAGACCTAATCGGGTACGAAGCAACCCGAACGGGCACACACGTTTCCGCTGGAGATTTCACATTGCATTTTTAATTTGATTTGGTTATTTGTGTGAATTTAAGTAATCTAGTGATATTTGTTCATTGGTTGTTTGGCGCCGACTTAAAATTTCTTAGGTATACTTACATTAGTTTAAGAACTTAGTTATTAAGATGAATGAAGTAAAAGGTTTATTATTTTTTGCTTTTCAGTTTTTTCTGCGGTTTAATTTTTTGTTAAAAAGTTTTTTTTTATTTAATCTTCACACGTTTAGCATTTAATAAAAATCCTATTACCATGGATTAATCACTTCTTCTTCTCCTTCCCCTCCCCCTTCTCCCATATACAGGCTGGCAACGCACTTGCGACGTCCCTGATGTCGCTAGTGTCTATGGACGGTGATGATCACTTAACTTCACGTGACCCACCAGTTCGTTTGCCTCCTTTGATATAAAAAAAAGTGATGTAAAGAAAATGACACTCGCTATGAGGTCGCTGCGAATACAATTAATTAAGATATTTCGGATTATTTGAATTTTCATACATGATTAACGGTTTACATGCTGGGCAAACTTTTGCCGATGAATTTACTGGAGGTTTTAACTTCTGGTAAAAATATTAATAAATATTTTGATCAACGTCTCAAACTGTTTGCTTGGAGCCGAATAAGTAACATTTTCAGGTTATGAAATATCAGCAAATGGTACGAAACATCTTGATGTAATAATGTTTTAAAATATGTCAAAGATTTTCCTTTTCTCGTTAATATCAAACTATTACGTAGATTTATGGACATATTAAACTTTTACAAACATTTTATAGCACACGCCGCCCGAATACAAGCACCACTAAATGCCTTCTTAGCGAGTGCTGTCAAAAATTAACAAGCAATCATTCCAAAGGCAGGAGTGTTTTAATGGTATTAAAGAAAGCTTATCAAATGCAAAATTACTATTACATTCAGATTATCAAAATAACCTCGCATTAGTTTTTCTTTCCAACTGACTACGCTTTTGACATAGCAAGGTCTTAACAGCTTCACCGGATTACTACCTTGCATTAGTAACCGGCACGGTAATTTAAATGTAATAGATGGCAACCTGTCATTTTCGCATAAATGAAGCCATTCAGTACTTTCGACACGGCTTGAAGGCACACACTTTGTCATGTACAAGGATCATAAACTAGTCCGCTTCACTTTCTTTGAAAAAAAAAACGCAACTGTTCGTCTGGGGTATATAGACAATTAGATTTTATTCATTGATTAAGTACAATATTAGACTTAATCTGGCAAAAATAACATCATTGATGATACGTTATCTCAAATAGGCGAACCTAAAGTACTAATTCAGTTGCGTGATTTAGCTGAATCTCAGTATTATAACCAGGAATTATTGTACACGTTATTTCACGTGTTTGGATTACATGTTTCCTATCGATTGCTGCGTCATATCTTAGCAACTTTTTGAAATCATTTTCTAGCTTTAACCGATTAACACGATTAAGGGTCCTGCAGGTTTTGTGAAATTGATATATCTTTTTGTAATTTTCAGATTTCATCAGCAGTGGAAGATGAAAGAAGTAACACAAGTAATAATAATAATTCATTAACATCTCAGCTCCCGTCATCATTGCCAACGAAAACAAGACTCCAAAAACTTTTAATGCCACTACAACATGCTAAAAAGAAAATAGGAGAAGCAAAGCATTTATTTACTAAAATTCCAAATAAAAAACGTCAAGATGAGTACAACGACTTTGGCAAGGTTCTTGCTAATAAATTGAGAACGTTGCCAGAGTCAGATAGACTACATCTGATGTATGAAATAGTTTTCATTCAGCATCATCCACTTAAACATAACTTCACCCACATAATACAGGGACAGCATGCTCTTCATATTAAAAACCAAGTAGAAAAGAACAATTACCAAGTTTATTTCCGGTTGTTCAAAGCGTCCTATTATCCATATTTCATAAGGTCAGATGTTTTTGATCAAATTAATTTTAAATAAAGAAATTGAATTTACAATTATTTTGTTTGTATTTACCCTAATTTGAACTTTCAATAAATAAGTACTTAAGATTTTTTTCCTCGAACTGACTACGCTATTCATTTAGCAAGGTCTTAATAGCTTTACCGGACTACTAAGGCGAGTGCTTAATGCACTAAGCTGATTTTATTTGATAACTAGCTTAAGGGTGTGCGGCTCACCTCGGCTTGGGCTGACATGCAATTCGCAATCTACCTTTATTTTATTGATGAGGGGAAATCCATTATGGATATCCACCCTCCCGGGGAGAGAGTGGGTTATGTACGATTCCCATGGACTAAAACCCCTCTGAAGTACCTCTACTGCCTTGATTGGGCGACACGGGCTCGAGCTAGCTAGCACCCATGTCCCTCTGGACAGCCGGCCCAGCCTCACTCTGGGCCTCCGGTGCTAAAGAGAGACAGCCTGGTGCATCCCGACTGTCTCCCAGACTGCCAAACCGGTGCGCAGCTTGTAAAAGCTACTGGAAGAATTTTGATAATATTTGTTATGATATATAGCTTATAGATCATAGTAGCAAATAACATGGTTTAATTTGAATATTATTTTAGTTTGATTGTTATGTCTCGGTTACATATTAATTTTAACATAATTTAATACTTTACTGCACTTTTCGGTTCATCCACTGGGGAGCTTAATTACACGATGCGTTTTCTTCCGGATAACCGGTAAGTATTGTAAAAAAAAACAAAATTAAGGCTGGTAGTTTATAAAAAAAAATAACACCAAAATTATAATAATAAAAATGAACTTACTATTTAAGTAAGGTTGAAACACAAATTATTCATCATTTAAGTTTTGATACTGTTTTCACAATTTTTAAATATTCGTAAGTAATTTTTTTTCACAGTTTTTAAATAATTGTAAAGTTTTTAAATAATTGTAAGTAGTTATTGTTAGAGTGTTGTTAACCTTTTAAGTTAACCTAAATACTAGTGATTGCCCAGTGGTCGACATTCGACCACAGTTCATTATTTTTAAAAGATTAAACTTTATTAGGGTTCTTTTGTCAAAGGGGTATATATTCAAAGATTTTCATCATGACTACTCAGTTATTTCCCATTTGCCATGATCTTTAATAATTTAAACATAATAAAAAACTGTGTGTAAATGAAAATTTAAATTAATTATAAATTTGAAACAAAAAACAGGTGGTAAAGCTCTCAACCAATAAATAAACATAACTTTACGAAAATAAAGAAATTTATCGCAACTCATGACACAATTTTCAATTAATTTTACACAATACCATGGGTGGGTGGTATTTCTGGGTGATATTGAATTAAATGTAGTCTATTCATTATGAAGAATAGTTATATGCCCAGTATCATTGTTTGGAAAAGTAATACATACATAAAGAAATCAACTTTTGAAAATAAATTCGTTTTTGTTGCTACATCAGGTTGAACTGCATTATTGTAATCGCAGAGGTCTAAGTCATGGATTACTTTTATTAACAAAATCCTTACTTTTTTATGAAATTATTATCATTTGAAGTGAGTTCACCATAAAAAAATAATAAACATTGTAATATTGACTTTGAATATTGCTTTACTCTTATGACAACATGAAGCCAAATGACATGAAGTAAAAGCACCCCTGTCACCCAAAAATTTAGACATCCAGTTGACATTTTATGATATTATTGTTGAATGTAGGATGAAAAAGGGTAATTGGAACATACACGCAAAATAAATACATACAGTCGAGCGTAGCAACCTTCTTCACAACCTTTTTTGAAGTACGTTATTGACGGCTATCAAAATGTATTTTTTATTTACATGTGTTATGTTGTGTAAAATTCAAGCAGTAGTATGAGTAATAGTAGTATTTTAATTTATTTTATGTATTTCTAAGGAATTTTATTTAAAATATGCTTTATGCACTTTTCCTTCATATAACCTTTAATTATGCCTAATTTCAAGTTCATCCATTCGCGAAATTCTCTTAAAAAGGGGTACAATGTATTGCCTTCACACGTTAATATGTATCAGTGGGCGTTCAATAGTCGACATTCGACCATAGTTCATTTATCTGTTAAAGTTTGAACTTTTGGGTCTTTTGACAAAGGGTAGTATAATACTTCTATAATCAAAGGTTTTCATCATGGCTAACCAGTTGTTTACCATTTTTTTTTAATTCTATAAACAAAAAAATCTATGTCAGAATGAAAATTGAAGTTAATTTGAAATTTGAAACAAAAACAGGCGATTATATAAAGTAGTAAGTCTCACAAATTCGAAGTAAACATAAGTATATTGCAACTCATGACACAATTTTCAGTTAATTTTACACAATTGGGAGTGTTAATAATAACAACATAAACATATACTTTTATGATATATAGATGGCGTTAAACTTTAATTTAATTTCATTTTAATAGTTTATAAATATACGAGAGCATTAAAAGACGAACATAAGTAATATTACACTAGACGTGTAAAGTTATTTTTATGTTTGTCTTATTTCTTTTGATTTAGAATTTTTACGAATTCGCGCACTCAACATTTTTTATTAGCGTACTAAAGCTACATTTTTTATATCATGAGGTAAAACGCACAAGCGTATCACCTAATGTTAAATGATCACCATCGTCCATAGACACCAGAAACACCAGAGCATTCGCAAGAGCGTTACCAGGCTGTGTTAGAGGGGAAGGGGGAGGGAGAGTATGAAGAAAGAAAGTAGTGAGACTCTGGTGCTCTCACTGACCGAACGAAATGCAACAATGCAAGCACTATTACTCCACGTCGGTTTTCTGTGGTACTAACCCGGGTGAGCCGACCCATTTATGCTGAAACCAACAATGGCTTCAGCGTGGATCTATCACCTACAAGAATATAGGTGTATGTAAAATCAATTTTACAAGATTAAGTTTCGATACAGGGGGCCTAACCAAGTTGCTTATCGACAATCACTAACGCAAGTAGAAAACGAAAAAATGTATGGAGATGACATATCTGAGCGCAATATCACGTGATAAACACACAATCTCCATACATTTTTTCGTTTTCGTTAGTGATTGTCGATAAGTAACTTGGTTAGTTCCCCAGGTTTCAAGTATATTTTACAAATTTTTATAAAAACGAATAGCTAAAGCAAAATAGAAATTTCATGTAGATAAAATTTACTTTTTACAACATGTAAATCGAGGGGCTTGGTCAGAAGATAATTGGAAATAAAAATTATAAGGTGGTAAAATTATTGCATTGTCGTATGCGGAGTGCGAAGGTAAGGAGCACAACTGCAACCCAAGGTGTACTGAGAAGACATTTCTTATAGCATTCTTCTCTATTTTAATTTAATTTACTATGATTTAATATTAAAAATATATATTTACCAAAACAAAAAGCACTCTTAACGCTCGTGAAATAATTACAGAAATCGGATCAGTAATACCAGAGATTATCCCGAACATCTAAACGAGAAATATTACCGGTGTTATTAGAAAAAAGTTAAATACCTATTAAATACTTGCTTTAAAAAGGTTTCGTACTAAATGGATCGCGCTTGCCCGAGGCAAGATCGCGTTATTTATTTATTTAATTTTTATTTGACTACGCTATTGACCCAGCAAGGTCTTAACAGCTTCACCGGACTACTGTTCGCCTTATCTTTTTTCATAAGTCTAACATAACCTAGCCAAAGACAAAAGAGCAAGATGGCGAACACTCATACATACATACATAACCATACATAACCTTTTTAAAGCAAGCATCATACATAACCTTTTTAAAGCAAGTACGAATACGTATTTAATTGTTGTAATAACATCGCACCTCTTTATAAAGATACTGTAAATTTCAACTTTGTTTTGTATCAAATTCATGACGGTATCATATACAAGCCTGAAGTTACGGCTCCATTTAGATTGAAAAGATCAAAAGATTGCCGAGGACTATGTACTGTTTGATAAAATAACTGCAATGATGTTTAAACTCTAAACAAATTACTGTCGAATTTTCACCGAGGAATAACAACTACTGTAGAAGATAGTCACCACCTCAAAACCGAATGTGCTGGACCCATATTTTATTTTAATTCGGGGTAATGACCACTCCTAAGTGAAACTGTTATTTAAACAGCAACTCAAGATGCAATTACACTTACAGGCTCGGCGTTCCTGTTACGCTTCCACTGTGCTGGTCTGTGTGTATTAGTGTGTGTGTAGTGTTTTTGTATGTAAAACGTGTAGGATGCACAAACACTGCTACTGAAACTAGTCTTTTGAATAGTATCAGAATGTTCAATATAAAATTAATATTACACAACAAACATAACAAATATTAATACGTGTTGGGCATTAAGATGCTTAAAAACCCACGCAACAATGTTTATATAAAAACAATATAACACAAAAAATATAATTAAGGACGTCACAACGCTTCAAAAGTTGCACAGGAATGTTTCGCAGCCGAGACGAAAGTAATACAAGCAACCAAAAAAAAATGCCTTTTTAACCTGATAGTTTTTTTGCAACTGTTTAGGCTAATACGCTGACATTCCTTAACAACTACTTATGATAATATATTCAAATACTAATCAAGTTAAACATCAGTCGCTGATTTAATTGCGTTGTTAATTATATAAATAGTCTCACTAACGGTGATTTTAATTGCCTGTAAATTATCTATGAATTGACAATAAATATTTTGATAACAAAATCAAAAGTGCAATTGCAAGATTTTCAAGAAATTGCTTTTTGTTCAACCTTGACTTCTATTTTAATTATTTAGAAGTACCTGGGCGACCGAGCCCAGCTCCGTTCTTTAAAAACCATTTTTAAATTATAATAAACTGTTAGGTTTGCCTTATAAAATTAACATCGTTTTACAATATATATATATATATATATATATATATATATATATATCTTTTCTGCTGTCACTCGGATTCGAACTGGGGTTACACGGAATTTCAAAGCAACCGATTTCCATCTGAGCTATTTTTGTTTTGACAGTGGCGGCGAAATTTACCTTTATATTCTACCTATATTTTTTCCTTGCCTGAAAACTCACTTAAAAATGTTTTCTATGAATAAAATCTAGCTAGATCAATTCATGACCCCCGAAACTACCTACATACTAAGTTTCACGGAAATAGATGACGCTGTTTCCGAGATCCTGAATATATACAAATATAAAAATATACAAGAATTACTCGTCTAAAGGTATTAGATTAAGAAATGTATCAATACTTTACCCTACTTCATTTTAGGGACTTAAAATTTCTACGTAAATTCGTTCGTATGGTAAAGAGAGTGCACTGGAAAAGGGAATGCATTCTATTTGCTATTGTTAAAAGCAATCGATCGAGGTTCTAAAATGATGGGATTAAAGCAGAGAGGGTTTTAATTCTTCAATCGTTGCATGTACGTGCTACAGAATTGATCCCAGCCACTTCATTCTTCGTGCGTATGCATTGTAATTTTTATTCGATACACGATTGAATTAAATTTGATTGCGCAATGATTGGTGATTTTTTTCCTGTGGTAACCCCATACGCTTTCTGATCACTTGAAATTGGCATATCCGATTTCTCAATTAGATTTAAGATGACAAAACTTGAAGCTACTCTGCAATTATAATCTTTATTCGACTGTAATGATGTCCTGTTATTAGTATTTGAAATGTCAATTCGAACTCCACATATTTTAACACTCTTCTTAAAACGATGCTTTTTTGGATTCCGTGCACATTTACTAATATAAATTAGTTACACTATGCTGATACGGTGAAAGAAAACATCTTGTGGAAACCTGAACTTACACTGACACCTGTGTCTACTATACCGACGTGACTGACGACGCGGTTAGTAGGTTCATCTATCGAACCGTGAACGTTCCGGCGCGGGACATTATGGATTATAATTTAAAAGTGGCCATAAAGGGTCACAATAAAATCGCCATAAAGGCAATAACATCATTAAAAAAATCCACTCTACAATAGTAAGTAGTTTATTCAAAATAAATAAAAAACACCCAATAGCTGCTCATAGATACGATTTTTCACGCAGACAACAAAAATAAATAAATAAATAAAGCGAGAACAAAAAAAAGGTGCGGACCAAGAGTCTGCAGAACAAAACAATTAGGAAAAAA
This sequence comes from Antheraea mylitta, assembly GCA_014332785.1. Taxonomy (NCBI): domain Eukaryota; kingdom Metazoa; phylum Arthropoda; class Insecta; order Lepidoptera; family Saturniidae; genus Antheraea; species Antheraea mylitta. Next base: position 2,683,353 of record JACEII010000058.1, on the reverse strand, counting down.
AAACCTGAACTTGGGAAATATTCTTGTAGGAAAATATAGAACTGTGGATTATTCAAAGTTTGAGATCGCCAATACGTTGTGGGTGTAACTGTTATACCGATACCTTTCCTACGGTCCTAAGAGTCCTATGGTCTTGCAGTAGGTCTCGTGGAGGTTTTTTTTATGTCATACAAGGCAAACGAGCAGGCGACTCACCTGAGGTTAAGTGATCACCGCCGTCCATAGACAACACCAGATTTGGGGAAGGGATATGGGGAGAGAGAGGAGGGAGGGGCGAGGAGAGGGGAGATGGGCCTCCGACGCTCTGACTGATCGAACTGCTAGGATGGCTTGCTGTGGTTCATTAATAAAAAAGGCGAAATTAACTGACGCACAGTTTTATTAACTCAATTAAACAAGGTATGGCGTCTCAGCGCGAGACTTAACAATTCTTTACCGTACCGATTCCGACGACTGATTAATTATAACTCTCTTTAAAATGGCATTACAATTCCTTATATATTATTTTACATATCGCTTGCTTAGCATTTAGCAATACTAATATAATTTCATAACAGAACGAAATGCAACAATGCAAGCACTGTTACTTCACGTCGGTTTTCTATGAGAGGGTGGTACTAGCCTGGGCGAGCTGACGCATCTATATTACTTGCATTGCCATCACAAACGCATATGTGATATATGAGATATGCTGATTATATAATTTAAATATTTCGTATGGTCAGGTCACTAACATATGAAAACACATTACATTTATTTAAACGATTAATGTTGTTTATAATTTAGTAAGGAAGAAAATGTGAGTTGTTTTAATCGAAGTGCAAACTAATAACTCAAGTACAGTTTCAAGCTCCATGAAGCTCTGAGCATAAGAACTGTGAAAAAGAAGCTAACAGAGAATCAATATAAAACACGGCTGGAAAATCACCCAAATGACCTAGCCACCGCATTAGCAACTATTAACTACACTAAACGGCTGAAACACCATGATGTACAGAAACTTGGTGACAGATGGTGAAGGATGAAGGGTCTCCTACTGAGGAGCTCCCTGAAACGACAAACGGCACGGAACAAATCTTATAGTTTAGGACTGATTGTAGATAAGCTTTAAACAAAAAAAAAGTACAGTTTAATCAATACTGTATAGAGTAATACAGTAATGATCTCTGTAATCTATCTATCTAATTAAAATCTTTAAGTGAGCAATTCTTGTATATCTTTATATTATTATATATTCAGGATCTCGGAAACGGCATCAGTGATTTCTGTGAAACTTAGTATGTAGGTGGTTTCAGAGACGATAAATCGATCTAGCTAGATTTCATTCATAGAAAACATTTTTTATATAAGTTTTCAGGCAATGGGAAAATATAGCTAGAATATAATGGTAAATTTTGGCAGTCGCTGTCAAAAAAAAAAATAGCGCAGATAGAAATCGGCTGCTTTGAAAATCCGTCTAGCCCAGTTCGAATCCGAGTGACAGCAAAAAAGATATCTTTTTTTTGTTAACAAATATTATTTTTGTGATACGAACCTAACAGTTTATTTTAATTTCAAAATGTTTTTTAAAGAACCGAGCTAGGCTCTTACACTAGGCTGAACGTATAATTAGAATGTAAATCTAACATGCCTGTCTTTTTTAGATATTTTTTTTTGAGGAAAATATTGCAGATGTCTTAAAATAAGTAATAAAATACTTTACAATTATTTTTAGAAATGTCTGTCTTTCTGTTTGTTTGAACACAAAGTACTGCGTTCACAATAAAACATCACCAGAAAATCATAAAGCATATCCTCGATTAACATTTAGTTATGTCTACTTCCATTAAAATTGGTTCAACCTAACCAAAGTTACTGAAGGCGACTAAAGTACGAGAGAAAACGAGATAAGTAAATTTACTTAATATATTCAGATAATTTAATTAGTCACTGTTTTTTATATTAGATTCCACGCGGATGGAGTCGCGGTCACCGCTAATTTATGATAAGTACATAATAAAACCATAAATCCACTGAAAGTACTCTCTAATCACATTAATGCTGTAACTACCGAGTCAACCTCTTTGTCTGACTGGCTGAAACACCTGTATATATTGTAAATAGAACGTCATACAAACCAATCAACTATCGCTTCTCTGTATAATATATTATAGAGATATGAATAAACAACCTATTTTACGCACTCCGGGTATTACGTTTGCCAGTCTACCAAAGAGGATGACATACTCAGTATTTACAATATTTTAAGATAGCGTTAATCATGAATCGTGAATCATCTTAAAAAGTAAATCTTCTAGTTAACCATAACTGTTAGTTAATCAAATAGGTTGTTATTATTCAAAATTCACTTTATATAATAGTAAATATTCGTTCAGTAGTTTTTGAGTTTATCGTGAATAGACAGAGAGACAAGCAGACGCGAGAGATGACTTTGTCTTTTGTGCTGTTAGCTACTTGTAATAAAAAATAATGCGTTTTGGGTCTCCCAGATGTAGCAAATTCTGAATTACTTTTCATTACGAGTAAACGACGTATATTAACGTGAGGACATCCATTATGGCGTTCACTAATCTGGGGGAGAACTTAGGCTATGTCCGACTCACATGGACTAAAACCCAACGGTGTACCGACAGACCATTTTGTTGGGGCGGCAATGGATCTTACTTGCTATTCTACGTTGTATAGCTGCCTCAACGGTCCACCCAGCGGAAGGAGACCGCCGGACTCCTATGTACTCAGGCGACAGACTGGGTACACACCAGCTACCTCCGTTTCGTCAGCTGGACGTGTGTAATGAGAAGACAAGCCCACCGGCCCATCGCCTCAGGTGCAGCTATATGACTAAGAAACCTGAACGTCAGAATTAATCCCGAAATGTCTTTACAGTAACACTGTACGTAGCAAAAATAGAACTTTGGATTCCTCAAAGATTTAAATCGATAATACTCTTACGTTGTAATCTCGTGTGTTGTTTATATCCACTCCTTCCTACAGGCAGTGGCCTATGGTCATATAGTGGATCTTTTAGAGGCTGATTTGATAAGCTGATTAGAGTAGTGAGTAGAGAATATTTTGCGTCGGTGCTTGAGGGCTATGATTCCAATCATCGATTGTAATAAATTTTAATGTGACTATCCAAAGTCTTTCAAGAAACAAACTTTATTCACTATCATAGCATTTTAATGTTATCAACCAATGAAATAATATTAAGTGTAGGTAAAATAAAGCACAAGAAGTACATATTGAGGGCGATATTAAATCCCTCCTCGCACGTTCGGCATTGAGTGTTCTTAGTACAGTATGCAAAGGCTTTTATATCATTACCTTACGTTATTTGATCCCTTTGTGTACTGTTGCCTGGTTGTGGTGCATACATGGAGTGGATTCGAAGCAATAAGGCGGAATGTGAATTATGTTATATTGCAATAACTTTATAGAAAATTTTAACAAGAGGCGCAGCCTTTTATTAGAACACTGATGTCATAACAAGACATATATCCAATAAAAATGAAAATGAATTCCTGACTGCATGTATGTGCATCACTTTGGAAGCGTATACATGTATTTGATTAATTCCTTGTTTGTTGTTGGGACAAGGTTTATATGAAAAAGAAAAGTTGGTAGAACGTATGGAAAATTGAAAATTATGGATTAGCAAATTTCTATAGTTTTAATAAATTAGTGCGACTTAAGATACATAGAACATATTCAAAAATGTTGACAGATTGACTTTCAGCTTCTCCTTCATCATTACACTGAAATGAAGCTGGGGCTGGTAATTATACAATAGTAGTGGGCTGGGCGGATGTTGTTCCACCCTGATAATTTAAAAAAAACCGTGTATTAATGTATCTACTGGTGAATACCGCATAAAATACTGTTCAGTAGTTTTTCAGTTTAACGGGAACAGACAGACAGATGTGGCAGAGGATTTTGTTTTATTCCTTCTAAATTAAATGCATATTCGTCAGAACTTTATTAAACTAAATTATGCAAATGTACAGCATAACTCTAGTACTAGAAATACTTAGCCATATCAGTGAAAGTCAAAATCAAAAATCGAAAATACTTTATTCAGTTTAGGCCTTAATAAGGCGCTTATGAACGTCAAAAACTACCACCGGTTCGGAAAACAACCCAGCCATCGAAAAGAAGCGGTAAGAAACTCGATCGGGTACATTTTTTTTACATATATTTCCAATACATCATACATTAGCTTATAGTGGATGCACAGAGAAGAGTCAATTCCAGACATCACTATCGTTCACATACTGATCCACTCTATAATATCCATTTGACACTAAAACCCGCTTGACGTGGCGCTTAAATTTGCAGTCCGGCAAATCGGTAACATGTTTTGGGGCTTTATTGTAAAACCTAACACTATTACCTAAGAAACTATTACTGGTTTTGCTAAGTCTGAAACATGGGGTAACCAATTTATTAGAGTTTCTAGTATTTACATTATGCCGATCTTTTACTAAATTCAGTTTTTCAATGTTTTTAAGGACATACATTAAATTATCAAGAATAATATATATATATATAGTCAGTTCGAAGGATATAAAACTAATAAATGTTTATATCTTTTTTAATTTTAGCGGCTGAAATAAAAACAAATTTAAACTAGCATTTCAACTTTATTTCTAGAATAAATATACTTGTTAAAACTTCCTCATGGCATTATTGTGCTTCCTTTAGCAGATAAGGATTTGTATCTAGTTGCCGTGAAATTGTTACGGCGTATAATTGGCTAGACATTTGTAAATTGGCAGATAAGCAGAGTCGAGAGATTCATTAAGTTATAATTCATTGGTTCGGAAATTGTAGAATGGATTTAAGGGTGTATTTGCAGTTAATATAAATGTCTGACTAGCCTCTGCCCGCGACTTCGTCTGCGTAGTAATAGTTACTTTGAGCTAACGCTAACACGCAGCGGGAGCTCTCAAGAAGCACCAATGAAGAATGTTTAAAAATCGGGATTTATTCCTCTTGAGAGCTTCCGCTGCATGTTAACGTTAGCCTAAAGTAATTATTCCACGCGAACGAAGTCGTGGACTCTGGCTAGTATTATCTAAGTTTGTTTATAGTACTTTTGAATTTTTAAATTTTTCTTCGAAAATATCTGTTATTTATTTATTTATTCTAGAATAAAGTGTACACTTCAATGCAATTGCCAGATATTATCTTATTTACAGTTTACAACGACATGCATATCAAGTATTATAAGTTTATAATATACTAGTGGGCGCCCAGTGGTCGACATTCGACCATAGTTCATTGATTTTTTAAAGTTTTAATTTCATTAGTATTCTTTTGTCAAAGGGTATTACTTCTATAATCAAAGGTTTGCATTACGCCTACTCAGTTATTCTCCTTTTGTTATGATATTTAATTATATAAGCATAAAAAAAAAACCTATGTGTAAAAGAAAATTGAAATTAATCATAAATTGTGTACCCACGAGCGGGTGGTATTTCTGGGTGATATAGAATTAAATGTTGTCTGTTCATAATGAGAGAGAGTGATATGCCCAGTATCATCTTTTGGAAAAGTAATGGATACACAGTAGAATCAAATTATGAATCCAAAACAAACGTTTTTAACACTACCATTAACTTTTGAAAATAAATTCATTTTTGTTGCTACATTAGGTTGAACTGCATCATTGTAACCACGGAGGTCTAAGTCATGGATTACTTTTATGACTAAAATCCTTATTTTGATTATACAAAATATGATTTGGCTCATTTTTTATTAAATCATCATTTGAAGTGAGTTTACCATAAAATAAAATAAACACTATAATATTGACTTTGACTTCTTCTTCTTCTTTTAAAATGGCAATATTTTTTACCAACACATTTTACCAATGCTTGGGAATATTGCTTTACTTTTATGACAACACCACGCCAGTCCAACTCCAGTCACCTACAAATTTAGACATCCAATAAAACCAAAAGGAATAATATTTTTCCAGTGGTTCCATAAATGTGCTGAAGATATATATATATACAAGCATATTAAATATTTTTTATGTTTATATAATTAAAAATCATGACCAATAACTTAGTAGCCATGATGAAAACCTTTGATTATAGAATTATAGAAATGGTTCTATACTTTAACTACTAACTATATAAGGGAATAAAGTTCAAACTTTAAAAAATCAATGAACGATGGTCGAATGTCGACCACTGGGCGCCCATTAGAAATATGAAATTGTTAAAATTATTCAGAAAAGTGCAAAAAAACAACTGAAATCGACTATCAAAGTAAACTGTTACTAGAAGTAGAATCAAATATAATTGTCCTGGTTATCAATAATTTTTGATTTTGATTTTACGTAACACACTGTAACGTACTGTGTACGTATTCATGATTTTTATTTTTCGAATTGGCTACGCTATTTGTCTAGCAAGGTCTTAACAGCTTCACAGGACTACAATTCATACATAGAATCTTGAAGCTGCGCGCAGCTTTGTTACACTATGCATTCGTGTTACAATTTGGACGTAATACGCGTAATGCTCTTAAAGTTGCAGTTGGTTCACAAGCACTAAACACTGTTTTTTTCTAACCGACTACGCAATTGACGTGGCAAGGTATTAACGGCTTCACGGGATTACAGGCACTAAACACTGTTCCGAGCGTATGGTCCTGCAATGCACTGTAATCGGTACCCGTGCGATGAATCCACGGAATGCTAAGTACAGTTACATTTACATTACATATTTGTAGGTGGTAGTGCCCCGCTGAAGCTATTTTTGGTTTCAGCATGAATGGGTCGGCTCCTCCGGGGTAATACCACCGCTCTCACCGATAACCGACGTGAAATAACAGTGCTTGCATTGTTGTTTTGTTCGGTCGGTGAGAGAGCGGAGGCCCACGTCCCTTCCTCTTTCCTGCTTTCCCTTTCCTTCCCCTCCCCCTTCTCCCATATACAGGCTGGCAACACTCCCGACGTCCCTGATGTCGCTAGTGTCTATGGACGATGGTGATCACTTAACATCACGTGATCCACAAGTTCCTTTGTCTCCTTTGATGTAAAAAAAAAAACATTTCTTCGTCCTCAAGAATCACTTAACAATACGTTTCAGGTGTTCAGTGTCTTAATTCTGCCCTTAGAAGATATCTTTGATAATGTAATACACGTTCGTAAGAACTTCAATAATCTATCTATATCGATACCTTTGAAGGAGCAATTCTTGTATATGTTTATATTTTTGTATATATTTAGGATCTCGAAAACAACTTCATCTATTTCCGTGCAACTTTACATGTAGGTAGTTTCCGGGACGATAAATCGATTAAGATAGATTTTATTCATAGAAAACTTTTTTCTATAAGTTTTCAGGCAATGAAAAAATATAGCTAGAATATAAAGGTAAATTTCGCCGGCGATGTCAAAACCAAAGTAGCTCAGATGGAAATCGGTTGCTTCGAAAATCCGTGTAACCCCAGTTCGAATCCGAGTGACAGCAAAAGTGTTATATTTTTTTTTTGGTAGAAAAATGTTAATTTTATAAGGCAAACCTAACAGTTTATTTTAATTAAAAAACGTTTTTTAGAGAACCGAGTTGGGCTCGGTCGACCAGGTATTATTTTATAAACGACTGAGATGTTTTCCGTAATCGTGGTTTTTTTATATTATAGGAGGCAAACGAACAGATGGGTCACCTGATGTTAAGTGATCACCGCTGTCCTTAGTTACTAGCAACACCAGGGAAGTCGCAAATGCGTTGCCAGCCTGTGTTTGAGAGAATGAGGGAAAGAAGGAAATGGTGAGGAGAGATAAAAGGGGGAGGGGAGGTGGGCGTGGGGTGGCTAACCGAACGTAACACAAAAATGTAAGAGCTTCCGCTATGTGGAAACCCAAAGTGGCTATTCCACGCTAACGAAGTCGCGGGTAGAAGCTAGTAACAAATAAAAGTGTAATACCCTATTCAAAACTATGTAATTCACTATTCCAATATAATATATGTAACAACTAGCCTCTGCCCGCGACTTCGTTCGCGTGGAGTAGATACACTAACACGCAGCAGTTCTCAAAAGGAAGAAACATCCCGTTTTTGAAACATTTTTCATCTGTGCTCCGTTCCTATTGGTCTTAGCGTGATGATATATAGTCTATAACCATTCTCGATGAATGAGCATAACATTGAAAGAATTATTTAAATCGGACCAGTAGTTCCTGAGTTACCCCCTACAACGTCACAACATCACAACGTCACAAACTTTACCTCTTTATAATATTAGTATAGATTAATAAATAAATATTGCCTGAAATCCTAACGACATTAGGAAAATCAGTACCCTAGGTAACGCACCACTCTTAATCGTTTTAAATTCCCTTCTGTTGAGTATTACTACGCTGAAACAACTTGATACTTTAACAAGAAGAATGTAAAAAAATGTTTTGCAACTATTTTTTGCATTTTGTGATTATCTTAGACTTAGTTTACTTTTTTAAACTTTCTTTCTAACAGCAACTTAATATCCTAATGTTTCTTTTTTTTCGAATTGGCTATGCAATTGACCTAGCAAGGTCTTAACAGCTTCACCGGACTACTAAGGCGAGCGCTTGTAATACTCAGCCGATTTTATTGGGCAACTAGCTCAAGGGTGCACAGCACACCTCGGCTTGGAATGTTGCCTGATACATGCAATTCGCGATCTGAGCTAACCTAAGCTAAGCTACATATTCATATGAGTTATTATTAAAACATATGTGTACCAAGCGTACATACCTCGACAACTATAATATGTATTTTGTGTCGGATAATTTTTCTAAACTATTTCAGTTCGATAAGGGAAAAATAAAAACCCTTCCACTTTCATTTGATGTCAGATTTAGTTTCACTGTATCGCGCGAGCAGCGTAATCAAGGGCTCCTCGCCGAGGGAACGGACCTAGACTCGAGCCGTTGCCGAGAGAGGGCTAATCTCGTGTGCGGGAGCGAAATTTACCCCCAGACCACGACGGTGTGTTCTATGGATACGCGGGCGTGTGTGTGAACATGATCTGTTTGAATAGACAGGCTGGTACTGATCGTTTACTGCCGTTATTTCATCAGGCGGGTCGGTAAAAATATGTCTCGGACGTCTTTTGTAATACACAGCGTTCGGTACGGGTTCGTATTTTGCAGCGGATACCACTAAAGGATTGCTTAATGTTTCATTTAACAATAATTATATTGTATCATTGTAAAACACAAAGCCGTGGTCGCGACCCATTTAAGTGCTTAAAGTGGTGTACAACATTTTTATTTTACTTATAACACAGCTAGCATCTGCTCGTAGTTTTGTTTAATCAATGAAAATTTTGCGTATACACCAGTACTAGTTTCTAAATGAAAAGTACTATGTCCTTTGTCCTTGAGAACGTATATGTATAAATTCATGATGACCACTTGAGTAATGAAAGAGGACGGTCCACGCCGCCTGCGTGAGTGCACGAGTCCACAGTTCGCGCTCGCGCTGGTTACAACTGTCCAGTGACCAGCGTTACGAGATCTCCGGGTGTCGCTTCGGCGCGCCCAGGACTGCACCGCGGCATATTTCGCGAACTCTCCTTGTCACCATGCAGCGCAGCGCTGGTGGCAAGATAACAAAAGGACCTTCTCAGGACCAAACGACGACCTCAGGCATGAACATGGACTCTGTACCTGCTCAACCGACGACCCAGCTTACCCACACGGATTCTGAACCCGTTCATTTGACGACCTCTGCTACGCCTACCAGACGACCCTGCGTCGAGCGACGCTCCCAACCGGACTCCCCGGACGAAGAGCCTACGCTCACACACAACCCCAGGAGTGGTCAAGCTACCGCCCATGCCCAGAGCGCAGCACAGGTGGGAGCAAAGACCATCCTGCTCGCGAATTACGAGAATGACCTAGACGTGATTGCCAGATTAATCCAACATGATGCCCTATCAGAAACCATGGTCCGATGGTATGCCCTGGCTCTAAGGATCCAGGAGGCAGCCATGGAAAATAAACTCCTACTACAAGAGGACCTCAAAGCGCTGGAATATGCCAGCAAGGGAGTGCTAGACCCGCCAGGAATTCAGCAAATCTTGAATTCCCAAAGCCCTCTAGGGAGGGCCATTCGACGAAACAGAGAGGAGGATGAGCTCGAGGAAGAAGGGTGCAAGCGCGCCAAACTCCTATCTGAAACCCCGAAGTCCCAAGAAAAAGTTGTAAAAACTCCGATAACAACATTACCGCCGCAACCACAACGAATTTCAAGGCCACCTAGTGACCCAGTTCCCACGAGGAGAACAACAGGGAGATCAACAGGTGTGACCACAATAGCTGTGCGCGCATCAGCTGTGGCCATAAAAACTCCGATGGCCTTGACCGTGAAATCGGTCATACGGAACACCACACAACAAAAAACGACGGCTACTGAGGCAAACTCCGGCGCTAGTGCGCCGCGCACCGAGAGGGCCTCAACAACGTCTAGCCGCCCGAGCTCCTACGCAGCGGCGACTTCTGCGCAGATTTCCGCGCATCCAAGACAACAACCACCTGTTGCGAGCCAATCGCAGAGCGCCGTCGCAGAACCCGGAGGCTCTCGTGACGGTATAGCCAGAGTCGATGTTAGACCGGCCGCCGCGGAACCCCAAAAAGAAAGAGAGAGGAAATATCCGCCGATCATTGTCGAGTCGTTGCCGGATTGGCACCTACACTTCGAGGCAATCAAAAAAGATTATGGGAAAACGCCGAACGCGCGGCCCTTTGGCGCGGAGGTGCGTTTTCTCCCAAATGATGAAAATGAGTACCGCGCTATCCAGAGGTACCTAACGGAGCTAGAGAGGACCCAGAGTATCTCGTGGTTCTCGTACTCGCTGCCCAATGAAGAGAGCCTTAAGATCGCGATCAGAGGGCTCCCGACATCCACAAACCCGGAGCATATCTCTGATGCACTCAGAGCGAAAGGCTACGAACCCGAGGTGGTGCGGAATGTGAGGGCGCGCGGCGACCGTCCTGGCAGCATATTTTACGCAGCACTTTGTAAGACAAAGAACCTCATCCCCGGCATATATCACCTGGATGAGCTGCTAACGATAACCGGCATCAAAATCGAAGCCTGGCGGGGTAAGACCGGCCCCGCACAATGCCACCGATGTCAAAAGTTCAGACATAGTTCCCACCAGTGTCACAGAAGACAAGCGTGCGTCAGGTGCGGCGGTCCGCATTTCGCGGCGAACTGCGACCGTTCGAGAGACGCACCGGCCACCTGCGCCAACTGTGGGGGGCCACACCCGGCCAACCACACGCAGTGCCCCGTCCGTAGGCGGGAGGCGAGGAACAAGAGGGCCGGGGCGCTAGCGGTCACGGGACGTAAAGGGCAAGTCCTACCGCAGCAAAGCGTCGTGGTCGAGGCGGCACCGGCGTCTCTAATGGCGCCTGCAAACGACCCGGCGCCGCGCGGGGGCGGGACGGCTCCCGTGAAGAAAAGGCGGCGCAGCAAGAAGGCTGCAAAAGAAGTCACAGAGACTGTACCCAGCCGATTCATCGGCCTACTAGACGAGTTCGCGGCATTCCTAGCCCAGCGGGGGGGCAGGGGAACCGAGAACGAGCCTACCGGAGCACTAAAGAGACAAGGCTAGCCAATGGATGATACGCCCATAATTGTCGTTCATTGGAATGCCCAATCCGTCAAGAAGAAAAGGAAGTTACTCGCCCACTTCCTTAGGCAACATAAAGTAGACATCCTGCTACTATCCGAGACGTTTTTGCACTCTACTGAAACCTTCAAAATGTCCGGATATAGCGTCTACAGGAAGGACGAAATATCGGCCACAGGCGCTGCATACAGGGGGCTAGCAGCGCTTGTTAAAAACAACATCATTCACGAGCCCATACCACACAAGGAGTATCGGTCGCTCCAGGAGTTGGGGGTACTCGTGAATATCGGAGGCCGAATCACGAGATGCTACGCCGCCTATAGACCTCCGGGCGCAAGCCAGGAAACGCTCCGAGACGACCTAAAGGACCTCTTGGTCGATTCACCGGACCCGGTAGTGGTGGCCGGCGACATGAATCATAAACACCAAGCTTGGAACTCTAGCAGGAATACGGCGCAAGGAGCCCGTATCCTGAGACATTCGGAAAACCATGATTACTACATAATTGGAACAGACACGCCCACGCACTACCAAGGGCAGTCCCAAGATGTCCTCGACATATTTTTGTACAGGGGACTAACAACTCCCCCTGTACAAACCGTGCTCCCAGTTTGCCCTCTGATCACCGTCCAGTACTCCTAGAGATCCACACGACTCCAGTGAGAGTTCTCTTCTCCCCCCCACGCATGGAGGTATGCTGGGAGAGGTTCAGGAACGAGCTAGAGGCTAATACAAGATCGCAGAAAACCACCACAAGTACAGACGTCGAGCAAATGACCGAGGACATCACAGGGTGTATCCACCGCGCCCTGGAGGTATCCTCGTCTGTCAAACGGACGCAGCACAGACGTCCATCAATACCACAACGCATTAGAGACCTTATTGATGAGAAGCGAAGGCTACGCATACAATGGCAGAATACCCGTTGCCCGAGCTTGAAAACTCGCCTCAACTCGATGGTGACGCGCGTTAAGCTCGCATTAGACGACCACGCGGCCGAAGCGTGGGACGCACACGTCGAGAGCATAGGAGACCATCCCCCCTCGGTGCACCGACTGTGTCGAAACCTGAGCTCGGCACCCAGAAAACCCCACCCGCTCGTGGGCGAGGACGGTTTTGCAAAATATACTGCAGAGGACAGAGCGGAAGTGTTTGCCTCACACCTACGACAAACACTCACGCCTAACCCCATCGAGAACCTGCAACACTACAATGAGGTCAAACTCTACTTGAACTCCATCAGTAACAGAACACAGGAGCAACAAGAGAACCTGTTCATTACTCCGAGAGCGGTTCAACACGCTATCAAGCGCTTAAAACCAAAAAAGGCCCCGGGAGCAGATGGCATCACAAACACGATGGTCCGCCACGCACCTTACAAAACCGTTGCGGCGTTGACCAGGTTGTATAATGGCATCCTCCGGTCAGGCCACTTTCCTAGAGGGTGGAAACTAGGAACGGTGGTGATGATACCCAAAGCCAACAAGAGTCCTAAGCACCCAGAGAACTACAGACCGATTACGCTGCTCAGCACGCTCTCGAAAGTTTTCGAGAGAGTAGTGCTGAGTTTGCTGAAACCACACATCGATCTCCGAAAAGAGCAGTATGGGTTCCGAGAAGGTCACTCTACGACCCTACAACTTACCAGACTAATCCACACCCTTGTCGAAACGCACAACAGGAAGGAGCATGCCGCCCTGGTCCTGCTGGACAAGGAGAAAGCGTTCGACAAGGTGTGGCACGACGGCCTGCGATATAAGCTGGCGGTATCAACCACCACCCCCGCCCGCCTACAAAGAGTCATATCATCGTTCCTAGAGGACCGAGTGATACGAGTGAAGGTGGAGACTCAGATGTCTAGCGAGGTAGCGGTGCGAGCGGGTGTACCACAGGGCAGTTGCCTCTCGCCGCTACTCTACGCTTTATACACAAACGACATCCCGACAGTAGAGAAAGTGCACTTAGCCCTGTTCGCCGATGACACGGCGTACTGGGCGACATCACTCAATCGAAGGAGAGCCGCATCCCGCCTACAACTAGCGCTCGATGCACTGCCCGACTGGCTGAAGAAGTGGCGGCTGACAGCCAACGTCGGGAAAACACAGACGTTCCAGCCCGGTATTAACGCCAAACCGAGCCCCCCTCTGACACTCCAGGGTCAGTCACTTCCATGGAGGAGCGAGGTGAAGTACCTTGGGGTGATCATCGATAAAGGACTCACCTTCCGGAAACATATCGACACCTGCATTGCGCGAGCGAAAGTAGCGAGGAGAGTGCTGTGCCCGGTACTCAACTCGAGACTACCGTACCGCACTAAGTTAGGCCTCTACAAAACGTACGTGAGATCACGTCTCACGTACGCAGCCCCGGCTTGGTTCGGTTGCGTATCAGAGACCCATAAACGCAGATTACGAGCCCAAGAAAACCAGACACTCAGAACGATTGTCGGGGCCCCACGCTATGTGAGGAACGCGACGATCGCAAGAGATTTGAAAGTAGAGAGCTTAGATAACTTCATAAGCAGCCTCGCTACGAATATGTTTCGTAGAGCGGACGCTTCGGTGCATGTCCACCTCCACGGCATTGCACCGTTGCACACCAGACCTCCCGACGACAACAACGCTGAGATCCCTACTATCCAGACTCTCAGTAGAAGAAAGAGGACGAAAGAGCATGCCCGATCGCTCATCCACTCACAAGAGTGAGAGAGACAGAGCGAGACGAGCCCCGAGTACCTAAAGGAGGCATAATTTACGCCCCCGCAAACAGACACGCCCAATAAAAGGGCGGCGAAACTAGTCCACCATAGAAGGGTCAATGCCCTGGAATGGTTCCCCCGCACCACCTACACAGTGGCGCGAGAAGAGTGCAACTGACTGAGTAATGAAAGGATGAAAAGGTAAAAAATAAACCAATTTAGTATTTTAATGTATATACAACGTGACTGTTTATAGAGTGACAATCTTCAATCGTGTGATAGTTCATGGTCACATAACATATACAATAATAATATCAAAACAAATAGTAATAAATAATAAAGAGAAACTAAGTTAAAATTAGTTCTACGACTCTCAAAGTATGGGTTTTACATAACCCAAACACAAATTTACATATTAATAATTTTTATTTAGTTTACAATTTAGTAACAAATTTCAATAACCCTAGGTTAAATGACCAGTGACACAACCTGTCAGCGGCGTCCCGGAGTTTATGACTTTGACCTTAATAACCTTTCATTAATATCAAAAATTATATTGAGATTAAAAAACAAAATCTCGTGCCTCATATATCTGCATTTTTATATTTTTTTGTATTTAATTAGACATATGAGTAGGTACCCAATTAAATAAAAATTACGTGCAAGTATCAAGACCGTTTTGTATCGTATTGCGAGCACTTCATCGGCTAATTGCATGCAAACATCAAAAGGGAGATTGTAAAAAGCAAAACAATTTTAAGCGGATTGTCATATCTCTTTGATACTGTGTTGCCATAATCCATATTCAATTTACATTATTACGTCCTGTTATAAAGAAATAAATAAAGCTTTGTAAGCATTTTTAATGTAAAATAATACAATATTAAAAATTGTATATGATCATAAAACAATAAAAAGGAATATATATTTGTTGCCATTAATGTAATAGGCAATCTACGCGAAACGAACGGTATTTTTTTAGATTATTTTCAAATTTTTTGATATTAAATTAACTAAACTGATTTTCTGAACTAAAAGATCAATATTACATGAACGTAGTATAAAAAAAATTTATAGTATTTAGTCTACTGAACGAGTTAAAGGGATAATTTCGAGTAATAGTTAAAAAAGTTACAAAAAATAATTTAGTACAATTTATAATTAATTCAATGAGCCTTTCAATAGCATAGTAATCATAGCTTATTTCTTTATATGGGAAAAACTACATACATACATTTTTAAAACGATTTTTCGCAAAATTAATGCATTAAAGCTATAAATTATAGGTATTAATATATTAAGAAATCACGTCTTTCTAAGTGGACATTATAAAAGTTAAATTCTTTGTATATTGAAGTTCATATTACGTCAAAAACTCATTATCTAGTTTTGTTTTTGCATTTCCCTTGACATTCGAGTTATAGAAATTCGAATGTATGTATAGATCTCATAAATGAATTTTATGGAAACAAATGAGGTTTTATGATTGGTCGAATATAATCGTACACTAAATTATAACATATCTTCAAAAACTAATTACACGGAAAGGAGTTTCATTGGTTAAAAACTTATTTTTTTATAATCCGATTCGTTGACTTGTCTGTTTTTGTTACGAAATGCGATTTGTGGTATAGCAATGATTAATTGTTGGTATTTCAAATAAAATAAAACACACTCATTCCCGATTTGTGGATTTTATTTAATACTATATAGTTGTCCCCGCGAACTTCGTTTCGCCTTAATATGATTTTTTTAGTACATACTTAGGCTGGCCATAAATACTGTTACAATTAAAAATAAACAAAATATTACATTTGAAATTCGAATCTATTATTTTTATATGATTATTCATTAAATATTTTTATTTTGAAGCCAATACATTGTACAATATTTTGCGATATTAAAATGGAGTGGGGTTATAAAGAGAACCGAATCGCTGTGATTGCATTACACAAAGTACGTATGGAGCCAAATGCAATATTTAAAACTTCCATACTCTTGGTTTTAAATGTTTATGTACCGGGTTATTAATAGGTACAATGAGACCTTCTCTGTTTGTGACAGAAAAAGATCTGGCCATCCACATAGTGTTCGTACGAAAAAAGTGGTCAAAGAAGTAATGGAAAGAATTCGAAGAAATCTTGCCCGAACGCAATAGATTTTATCTCGGAAGATGAAGATAGCACCTAGAACCATGTCGCGTATTTTATAAGATGACTTAGGACTTGCAACCTATAAGAGATGTACTGGTCATTTCCTGAGTGATAATTAAAAAAATAATAGGGTGATAAAATCGAACCAACTACTGAAACGGCACGCAAAGGGGGGTCACAGAAAAAAAAATTACGGATGGGAAAATTTTTACAAGATTAGGTACATACCAACATATGAGAAATTGTTGCTATGCTACCCCCTAGAG
Source organism: Antheraea mylitta (assembly GCA_014332785.1). Lineage (NCBI taxonomy): Eukaryota > Metazoa > Arthropoda > Insecta > Lepidoptera > Saturniidae > Antheraea > Antheraea mylitta. The sequence goes on along the minus strand of JACEII010000058.1, from coordinate 2,666,599 downwards.
ACTGTTCGTTTTTGTGGAATACAAACTGAGAAAGCGAAATGTTGTGAAATGCAGTAAAATGGTAAAATCACATACGTCAACTCAAAAATGAAAAAAGGGAAGGGAGAGGACGGAGGTGGGCAATACGAGCATTGTTACTTCACGTTTCGTATAGAATGACCGTGACAAATTTAAAAGTACATCGTTGGGAAACCACATAATAACTGTAGAAAGTTTTATGAACTCTGTATCAAATCAGTCCGGGCCAGTTCGTACTGATTAATCACTTGGCAAAAGATCTACAACATTTGTTTTATGCCAAAAGCATGCCAGGTAATATTTCTAATAATAATCTACTTTCGCAGTAGGTGAATATAAGTGACTAGCTTATGCTCGCGACTTCGTCCACGTGGAATAATTACTTTAGGTTAACGTTCACACATAGTGGAAGATCTCAAGAGGAAAAAATCCAGATTTTGAATTAGGTATTCTTCATTAATGTTCCGCTTCTATTGATCTTAGGGTTTTGGCGTATAGTCTTATAACCTTTCTCGATAAATGAGTAGTCTAATACTGAATTTCAAATTGGACCTGTAGTTCCAGAGGTAACAAAGAAACCTTTGCACTTTATAATATCAATTATAATAAAATTCGAAAAAATTAATATATATGTTTGAAGAAGCTATAAGTCGAGTTGATTATTGTTTGCATACATGATACTGTCTACATTCTAAATTCTTAATTTTATTTGATTTGTAACATTTCTCTATAATTTAAAAACCTTAATATTTAATAAAAGTTAAGAAAACTGCAATTCACGAAACAAACAATCAAAGTGGAACGCGTGCCTCAAGAGAGGTCGAGGAGATCTTTACTTTAAGAGGAAGACAGTTTTATTAATGTAGAAATACCTAATTTTGATATTATTTCATTTGTTACATTTTTCTATGGCTTAAAACCTTAATAATTAACCTTAATAAGATATTACGAATATTCTAATTTACGTAACGACCAATCAGAGCAGAGCCAGAGCCTCGAGCTGGGTCGAGGTGCCATCTTTACTTTAGAAGAACGGACAGTGTTGGTAACACATTCATTTGATAAATAGCAACGGATCGAGTTAGATCATTGTTGAGAGTCTATATTCGGTGGCTAAAGTAAATTGGATGCCCCGAACTCGCTGCTCGGTCGTAATTGTTAATTTTTATCAACAATGTTTTGTTAAATACCAAAATATTCTTTAATTTAAATAAAGACAATGTAAACGGCTGATCATTTCGTTTGTGCTCATATTTTACACGGATAACGATTTGAGGCATTTAAAATATTAGTGATAAATGACAAAATAATACTAGCTAATATAAAAAAGTAACTAATAAAATCATCTGAACATATTAAGTCTATATACTTGGGATACTTGAGTCTATGTACTTGAGTCGCGTCGTCATTACAATTGCAATAAATTTTGATATAGTGAACCAATTTTAATGAAACCAAAACTAAATGTTACTTGAGGACATGCTTTATGACTTTTTTTATCGAAGCACGACATAGTGACTGCACTATGCCTGATGTTAAGCATAGTACAATCCAAAAACATCGGCAACCACCGAGAGACAGATTATCCATCGCTGGTCGCTGCTATCATGCCGGCCATAATGACGAAAGTCACCCGGTACTGGATATGCACAGGCTGATCCCGAAACGCGACGCGCAGAAGCGAGTCACTATGACGGGCTTTTTCGCTATATGCATGGTGGTTGCGACCCAGTCGGGCTGTAAAACCCTACCACCCCACTTTCGCCATTGCCTCTTTCGTTATTCAGCAGGGTGCATCACGTGCAGGTGACGACACCCCTTACACCCCAAAAATTTTCTTGGTGAGGTATTATCGTGAACGCAGTGAACAGACAAACAGACATTTCCATTTTTTTTCACAAAATCTAAAAAGTACAGAAAAATTTGATTTACATTTTTATTTTATATGTAGAAGATGTACATAATTTAATGAATGCTTCGATAGAAAATAAATAGATAAGTAACTTTAAAGATTAAGGTACCCCGTTGTAGTCAATAGCAACACCCATCGTTCTGGTACGCTCGATCGAAAACACCGACGGTTCGTATCGCAGCGCACAGTGCTCGAAAATTAAAATATATAGACATGACATTCATAATCAAAATTTCAATCTAATTGTTATTTTATATTATTAGTATCTAGGCGACTGAGCCTAGCCCGGTTCTTTAAAAAACATTTTTATATTAAAATAAACTGTTAGGCTTGCTTTACATTAACATTTTTTTTTTACAAAAAATAAAAATATTCAAATAGTATATGTCTTTTGTTGTCACTCGGAATCTAACTGGGGTTACACGCATTTTCGAAGCAACCGATTTCCATCTGAGCTATCTTTGTTTTGACAGCGCCGGCGAAATTTACCTTTATATTCGAGCTATATTTTTTTATTGCCTGAAAACTCGTTTGAAAAAGTTTCTTGTGAATAAAATCTAGCTAGATCGATTTATCGTCCCCGGAACTACCTACATACTAAGTTTCACAGAAAAAGATGACGCAGTTTCCGAGATCCTGAATATATACAAATATACAAGAATTACTCGTTTAAAGGTATTATATATCATAGCATACCGTGGCCTTTTACGAAACTTCATGGTTGATTTTTTACTAGGCTTTACTAGCGTTAATTTAGATTTGCTCTCTTCCTCGGAAATAGTAATTTTTTTCTGCACAAAAGACTCCCTCTGGCCGTTTTTGTACCATTGAAAACGTGTCCGCTAAATTTCATGAGCAGCATAGTTAGGATTAATACCGTCATATTTATTTCCGACACAAAGCAACAGTCCTCGCGCTTCTCTCGCTGTCAGAACTGCGATAATTTTACATAGCTATAGCTTGAAAGTTAAGCCTAAAAAAGTTATAGCCTGTAGTAGGTTCTGATAAAGATGTAAATCACCGACGTAAAAATGTATATTTAGTCCCAGTGCACCGAATAACTTGCGTTGAAAAACAATATTATATACTGAGTTCTAGATTGATAACAAGGTTGACAGATTGTTAGATATTACACATTTAAAAAAAAATGCATCAAAACTTAGCTTCAAAACTTAGATTATGATGAAACGGAAAAAAATATTACTGACAGACATATAAAGAGAAGTAGCTGTCAACGCTTCATTTTTCTCACACATATCGTTAAATATAATAAATGTAGAAGTAGGTGGAAGAGCCACGTTGAAGCAATAACTGGTTTCAGCATGAATGTGTCGGCTCGTCCGGAGTAGTACCACCCGACCCACAGAAAACCGACGTGAAGTAACAGTGCATGCATTGTTGCGTTACGTTCGGTCAGTGAGAGCGCCGGAGACCCACCTTTCCTTTTCTCGCCCTTCCCTCTTCCCCATCCCCCTTACCGCCGTTTCCCGAAACACAGGCTGGCAACGGACTTGCAACTCCTGCGGTATTGCTAGTGTTTATGGATGGCGGCGATTACTTTACATCAGGTGAATCGCCTCTTATGACAAAAAAAGTAGATGATTACTTTATGGAATAAGATTTTTTGTAACAAAATGTAATATTCTAACATTAATTCTTGAATTTTTTCTTTCTTCTTTCTTAATTCTTTATTTGCTGGTGTTAAGGTATAGTTGAAACGTCATGAATTTATCATTGATACTTTATAACATTTCTACAAGTGTTTTTACTATGATATTTCTAATAACAGAATTAATTACACTCTTCGCTGGTTCATGTGAAGGTTACCTATTCAGTAATAAGTATACCCATCGTAATTTCCACATAATTCAAAGATATCTGGTAGATAGGTTTTATGTAAGGCAGCAATATTTTTAACTCTTATTAAAATATTGTCGAAAAAACGCCTCATGTGTAATAATTATTGAGGTATACTCTTATAATCTTCTCACAAAACAAATTTAGATCACTATTTCTTTTTCAGAACTAACACGACGAAAATTGTAGAAATTGAAATGCTATTTTTTTTTCTATAAAGTCTATGAACTTTGCCTGAATACATGATAGAATTAGGATGTTCTACTATATAAAATCTAAATTGAATTTTCGATCCGTATGCTCCTAGTTTTCACATTTTAAACCACTGTGCACCGGTCTGAGTATTCATGTTTACTGTCTTTCTCGAAGTATGGGGCGAAAGTAAATTTTGTGAAATTAAAAACACTAGAATTGCTAACATCGAACGATGCTTGTATACTTTTGTTTTTATTTCAGTTGTAAAAATGCATATACCTATTTCATGCCACATTGATGCGGTCGCGTTAAATCCCTTCTTAGTATTTCACGAATTTTGTATGAATTATCGCAATAATAGAAAGACTAAAGTTTGTGTGAATATATGACCACAGCATTCGTCGCATACCTCACCGAAGTCTGGCAGCGAACCTTTGCTTGATACACGCCCCTAGGGTAACATAGTTCGTAATTCGGGGTTCAGACGGATGACGCTTCAAATAAGAATTAGGTATAAGTACATCAGTTTCGTGCAAACATTATTCGCGAGTGGTCGTCCCATCATTACGATTTGGGACTGAAAATACGTACTCTGAATAAATTTATTTAATAATACAATGTGTCTCAGTACTAGTGATGGGAGTTATTCCACAGTTTTTAAATATTACGAGATTACTTTTGTGGTTCCAACTGAGTGATAACGTTCTTGTTTCGTTTTTTTTCTTTATCTGACTACGCTATTGACCCAACAAGGTCTAACAGCTTCACCTGTTTTGTTACAATGCTTTTTCTACGTCAATCATATCGTTGTCCAGGTACTGCCAATAAGCTAGCATCGCCACCAACATGACAAGGTATGCTATTCAGATTTATCTAAATTGAAATAAATTTATTTAAAAAAGAAAATGGCTTATTTATATTTTTAAAATAGAAGTTTTATATATACTTGATTAAATTTACCTGCGGCTTCGCAGGTTTTTTTACACAGTAATTATTTTTGATTAATTATTTTATTGTTCGTCTTATTAATTAAAAAATAATGTAGAAACATTCTATGAATCAATTGAACAGGGCTTATAAAAGAGTTCTCCGTGGTACGTCACATAAATATTCCAAAGTTTCGAGAACGATCCACGAATCATGGAGTTGTGATGTTATTTTATCTACTGCCATGGATCAAATATGATAAAGTAACGAAACATGTTCATTGTCGAATTGAATCGTAAGCGTGATGTCGGTAATAGCCAAAATGCGATACGCCTCCGACGCCTTGAATTTAAAAAATGCGGTTTCAAAAGCACTAAGCGACAAACGCGTACAGCAATCCGCGCTAATATAATTGTTCTGAGAGCCGGAAGTAACCGGAAACCTTAATCCGGTTTTCAAATGCGGTTAATACTCTCGCAATAGCGTGTCTGTTATTTATCAAATGGATTTTTTTTATATAATACAACATGTTTACATTGTGGTCTAAAAAAATATCAGATAGAAGAAAATATTCAATATTGATAATAAACCTTGCCCTTAACACGACGCATTTCCTATTTCAATTACGCGGGATTTCATATCTTTAGACAAATAATTTGTTTTTTTTTTTTATGTCGAAATGACTTATAGCAATGAGACGTAAGGATATTTCGTTATAGAAAATTGAAAGCCCTACAAAAAGCTTCATAGTGCTTCGATTAATGTACTACTTCAAAAGTTATTTGAGGAAAAATATTAACTCATGTAAATTTTCAGATCTTTTTACATTTCCTGGAAAGTTATTGTTATTTTCATCACTTTTCTGCTAAAGATATATAATTAGAAATGTCAATAAATACTAGTATGTTATGTATTTGCCGGATTGTGAATTTAAGCGCCATGTCAAGCGTGTATTGGCGTCAAAGGCTTATTATACAGTGTATTAATATGTGAACGATAGTGATGTCTGAAATTAAATCATCTCTGTGCAGCCATTGAAAATTTTTGTGACATATACCTAATATATTGTAACTATTATATATATTTGTTAAAAAAAAATTAACCAGATCGAGTTTCTTGCTGGTTCTTCTCGGTGATTGGGTTGTTTTCCTAACCGGTGATAGTTTTGACGTTTATAAGTGTCTTCTTCGGGCCTAAACTGAATTGTGCCTAAAGTTATTTTGATTTTGATTGGCTTTTATTATTCATAATACATTTACGTTATAGATATTGGTGGCATATAACGTAATACAGCCTGGTTATTGAGCACAAGTGTATTGGAAATAATAAAACGTAAGAATTTTGAAAAATATTCTAAAATTAGACATTTTGCTAGAGTAGTGAATTCATCTCTATTCTTTCTTTGCAAAATATTCTTTGCGATAACTACTGCTTTACACTGATAGAGAATGAAAAAGAAAAAAAATGGTAAATACGTTTTTTTTTTTTCGAAATGAAAACGCTGTTAACCTGGAAATGTCTTTATAGCTTCACCGAACTATTAAATAAATGTATGTTTCAGTAAATACTGGTCATTCGATTTCTAAGTCTAACTACTCAGCAATCTTTTGTAAAAATGTGCTTCCTGTATAACTAGTCGATTTCCATTTTCATTTAAAATTACTTGAATAAATTGCACAAAACGATTTAAGTTGAATCTTGTGTTTTTTAGACAGAAAAAAATTCACAGAAATTAAATATTTTTTTAAATAATTTGACTGCCTCAAGGGATTTCGCTTCATGAATACAAAAACGTTGATATTTGACAACAGTTGTTCCATATTGAATAAATTACAATTAACGCATCATTTAGGGTATGGGTTATTTGTCATTTATGAAGTACTAGCCTCTGCCCGCGACCTCTTTCGCGTGGAATAGATACACTAACACCAACACTAACATACAGCAGTTCTCAAAAGAAAAAAAAACATCCCGATTTTGAAACATTTTTCATCTGTGCTCCGCTCTTATTGATCTTAGCGTGATGATATGTAGCCTATAACCATTCCCTATGAATGAGCTATATAACATTGAAAGAATTATTCAAATCGGACTAGTAGTTTCTGAGATTACCCCCTACAACGCCACAACTTCACAACGTCACAAACTCACAAACTTTACCTCTTTATAATATTAGTATAGATAAGTACTCACGGTATTTATACCACTTTCTATATACAATCATAATCTATCTCTAGAACATAACTACAATAATAACTACTACAAAGGCAATGATAGTAATGTACAGCAAAACAAATAAACCAATTACCCTAATTAGCAAAATCAAAATATTTTGCTACAAAAATGAGTTACGTACAATTAAGAAAATCAGGGTTATGGCTTCTTCAATAATATATTTAAAATTTATAGGTAATGTACGATTTAATAAATAAATAAAATAAGATGTATTCAAGTTTAAAAAAGGATTTTTGATGGTACGTAATGAGTAAATTAGGCGCTGATTTTATATATCTCTTGTTTGATCAATATTAGTTACTAAAATTGACAATAAATCTGCAGATAGTCAGTTGAATGTCAACGAAAATGCCAATTATGCATTTTTTATTCATTCATATCTTTTAACCGGAACGCTCGGGTTCAGGGTCAAGGATCTCAAGGCTTCATTATCTGGTTGGTATACGTTGAAGTTCTTGTTGTACAATTCAAAACATAAAAATGTTATAAAGAAAAGAAAGTCCATCTTCATGTATATGAAATTTACAAGTCCGTATTTTAAGGTATAAAAGGTTGAAATAAAGCTTGAAATTGCTTAATAATTCAATAATATGACTATTTTGATAAAACTGTACATGTTTTAAACCATCGAATAATATATGTTTTTAATCCTATGAAATAAAGACTCCGATTTCCTTTCTCTGTGCGTTGGCTGCATTTGACTTTGCAGGTAAGTAATAAGTCAAAAACAATATTAACTATGTCGTATCCCTCTCACCGTATGATTAGCGAACTTAGTTAGAAGCAACGACAACACCGACGATAACGCATAATGTATCTTCGTATTCATTAGTCAATATTATATATTCCTAGATCGATTTAAACATAGAAATTCCTAGAAAGTTTTTTAATAAGGTTTAAAAACTTTCTAAAATTATTTTAACTAGTACATGTAGTAACTACAATAAATTAGGAGCACAAAAGACCGAGGATACAAACTGAAGCTAGGCAAAATTGCAATTACGGCCAAAAGGTACACTATAATTTGTGCAATGGAAATATTTATCATTGCGTAACTATTGCTTACACAATCTGCATATAAGAAATGACAATGTCTTAACAATATCAAAAAAGGAGAGATGGTATAGATTCCCCCTTATATATAGATAGTCGCATTCATATCTACTAGAAGTCCAATTAGATTAGATACAAATGAATTTCAGAACGTCACCTTTTTTCGTCGTCCGCTTCACGTGAAATACACCTGTTATCTAAAAGGCCACAACCACGATCAGTGTAGGAGTTAGAGAGTAGGAGTACAAGTATTCGGAAGGAATAATAGATAAAGATTCTAAAACACCAAACGTCACTTATTTTACAACCAATTCAAACCATATAATACATATGTAGGCTAACAACTGAACAATAAAAAAAATCCATAAAACTAAACCGACTTCAATGCCAAAAAACAATAAGGCACTGAAAAGTGAAAAATAAATGAATAATTAAATTAACAAAATTACATAAAAAATATAAATATTTGCGCTACCAAATAATGTACATTCCTATATCTTATATATTAATACGTGAAGCCAAAACTTTGTAGCCCCTTTTAAGCGAATTGCGTGGACGAATGAACTTGAAATTTAACACAGTTAAAGTTTACATGCAAGAGAAGTGCAGAAAGCTATTTATTTTATATTAAATGCATTAAAAGAACATTAAATTAATTAAAATATGCATTACTCACACTACTGCTTGAATTTTACACAACATATACACACATGTAAATAAAAAAGACATTTTGACAGCTTCGTCAATAACGGACTTCAAAAAAGATTACGAAGGAGATTGCTATGCTCGATTGTATATATTTTTTTACTCTTACGTTCCAATTCACCCTTTTGATCATTGATTTTGATCATAATGAACAGACTGCATTTAATTCAATATCACCGAGAAATACCACCCTCCCATGGTGTCGTGTAAAATTAATTGAAAATTGTGTCATGGGTTGTGATAAATTTCTTTATTTTCGTAAAGTTACGTTTACTTAGAATTTGAGAGCTTTACCACCTGTTTTTTGTTTCAAGGTTATAATTAATTTCAATTTTAGATTTTTTAATTGTTTATATAATTAAAGATCATGGAAAATGGCAAGTAACTGAGTAGCAATGATGAAAACCTTTGATTATAGAAGTATACCCTTTGACAAAAGAACTCTAAGTTCAAACTTTAAGAAATCAATTAACTATGCTCGAATGTCGGCCACTGGGAGCCCACTAGTATGTATTAATAATTTGTTTATTTTTCACTTTTCAATGCTTTATTGTTTTTTGATATAGAAATGGTTATTTTTTTATAAACCTTTTTTAGTATATATATTTTCTAAGGAGACTTTCAAAAGATAAGATATGGCTTTTTTATCAATTTGGTAACAATATGATAAAGTTTTAAATTTAAAACTGAAAGTCATAAAATAAAAAATAAAACCTTTTTATGTATTTGTAATTTATATCTGTATACATAATTTACTTAAAACCACTAATGAATTTGAAAAGTATTAAATTAATATAAGATCTCATGGTATTTACATTGCTTTCATTTAGAATCCTAATCTAGCCTCAGAAATAGCCGATTAATATTTTATGATAAATATCAATTTCAATAACAACAAAAACAAATAAACCAATTACCCTAATTAGCAAAACCAAGACATTTTGCTACATATGTGAAACAAAAACTATGAAGAATATTAGCAGATAATGACAGTTGGCGATAATTTTAATATATATCGCAGAATTATAGGTAATGTATGACCTTTAATATGGAAAAATAGATATACTAAAGTTTTAAGACTAATTCTGAACCGTATGCTTAAAAGGAATGGAAACACATGAAGAAACCTATAACATGGAGTCCTTTAAGCGTAACATAAAGAGGCATATATGCAAGCGGGCATCACAGCGGCACAGTATAAATATGAGACACAGTACGGAAACTACGAACAAAATCTCGAAAACAGCACATTCACACAAACACGCGCATCGACGAGAGGTTTTGAAAGGAATTCTATGGACAGCACCGCGAGGTTCGCTTAGGGGTAGTGTCGATGCGCATATTTGTGTGAGTGTCCCGGTGCGAGCGTTTATAGGTTGTTTCTATACTTGGTGTTATGTGTACTGTGACAGCGGTGACCGACGAGGGATGGCTTATCTCTCGGTAGTTGTCGTTGTTTTTGGATTGTACTGCGACTACCATCAGACAACACAGTGCAAATCGGGGATAAACATGACAATAGCATTGTATATCACCGTTTATTTTATCGATAGTTGTAGCATTAAGGTCGAAAATAAATCTATAGATTGACGATCTCATTTGAGTACAATATCGTCTAAGTATGAAATTCTCATCAACAAAATTCTCATTAACAGGGACGCCCGGGGACAAGGTTAAGATCCCTATGGCTTCGTTACCACCCCGGTAATGATACATAGAAATTTTATCTTTCCAATTTAAAACACAAAAAACTTATGAAGAAAATAATGTCAATTTTCATATATTTGAAATATGCAAGCCAATATTATATGGTGTAACAGGTCAAAATAATGCTTAATATTACTAAATAATTCAATATGACCGTCTTCGCAAAACTGTATACTCAAAACTATCAAATAATACTTTTTTTTTCGCAATTCCTATGAAAGGGAGGCTCCGATTTCCGCACACTGTGCGATGTCTAGATGCATAATGTCAACTGTGAAACTTTATTGCTTATATTGCTTCGTTATAGCAATTCAAAATTACGGCTCAGTGATCACTTAATCGTATAATCAGATAAAGCGTCGTTGTGAAATAATAAGGTGATAGCAAGGATTTTTCTAATACTCGCTTAACTTAAATGCCACTTGCATTTGAGTGTTACCATTTTAAAACACATTTGTGTCTTTACATTTTAACATTGTACATTTATATGCTGTCGAGAAGTGTGATGCGAATAAATTATAAACTTCATGATATTTCAAAATAGTGACGTTGTTATGCGACATTTTGACGGGGTAGGAATTTTGTTTTGTCCGCTCACTTTTAATGAACGACCATAATAATTTTGGATTCGACTTAAGAGTTGATTCTAGACGGTTGATATACGTTTTGTAACAAGTTTTTTGAAGAGAAAGACGTCTAGACTGCAATAATTCACAAAAAAAGAAAACCAAACAGATCTTTGTTCTCCCATAATAATTTTATAACATTTTGTCTAAGCCATCTAGGATACTTGCTACTAACAGATTTTGATTTTGGCACATGTTTGCTGATATTTTTTTGTTTAATACTACAAAAATCGTATACTAAAACGTCTACACTCGAACAGAATGAGAATTGGGAATTTGAAAAGAATTTTTTTTTTTTTATATATATATTTTAAAACTTAATTATTAATTTTATTGATATGTAATTTGAAAAATGAAAAAAAAATTTTTTTTCAGTTAATTATAAGCGATTAAAAATTGATAAAATTTAAAACAAAGTCACGTGACTGTGAACGCACCACGATTGGCCACCATACTTGTGACGTCATAATGTTATAGCAATTCCATAACAGTGCAGCGTTTACAGCCTTTATACGTAATTCGACAAAAACATTGTAAATTTACTATTAAAAAACGATTTGTTAAAGTGAATTTCGTTCAGCTATGTGTGATACAGGATTTATAAAAGCAAATTCTGATAATATTCCTAATGTTGACATATTTATGATCACCAATGTTTTAAAAAATGACCTTCGTTCAGTTTAAATAATCAGTATAAATTTTTTTTAAGCTGTGATTTTAAAGGTTATGATTTGAAGCTCAGTCAAAAGACTTAACTTTTTTTTTATATCAAAGGAGGCAAACGAACTGGTGGGTCACGTGATGTTAAGTGATCACCACCGTCCATAGACACTAGCGACATCAGGGACGTCACAAGTGCGTTGCCAACCTGAATATTGGAGAAGGGGAGGGGAAGGAAAGGGAAAGAAGAAAAGAGGAAGGGACGTGGGCCTCCGGCTCTCTCACTGACCGAACGAAACACAACAATGCAGACACTGTTATTTCACGTCGGTTATCTGTGAGAGGGGTGGTACTACCCCGGAGGAACCCACCCATTCATGCTGAAACCAAAAATAGCTACAGCGGGGCTCTACCACCTACAACTGACTGAACTTTAGTTTTTTACTTTAAACACTTACATGAAAAATAACTAATGACAATATGAATATGAAATACTTACATCAAAGTGATCTTCACATCAAAAAAAGTTCGATTTTGTTTTAGGATTATCTCGGAGGACTGCTTGAAACCATTTTTTTCGACGTTTCTCGTCTTGAGGAACATTCAAAAACATTTTTTCCGGAGTTGTCTTTGTAGTATTTGTGCATAATGGTACAAAACAAGAGCGGTAACTTTTGAGATTTGACATTGTTATATATTTTTGAGTATGTAACAATGACAGAATAAAATAAATCAAAGCTCAAAGCACTATAGTTAATCTCTGTATACTACTACGAGTGACAACTAACATTATGACGTCACACGCGCTCGGATTTGTTCGGGAGGTGTCGGCGCGTCTTCGGCACTAGATTCAAAAATTAATTTTTATTTTGATATAACTTTTTAATTATTGCAAAAAAAAAATAGTTTTGTTATAAAACTCAAATATGATCTTTCCATTAAAAAAAAAAAAAAAATCAAAAACCCAATTCATCAATCTAGCAAATATGGCGATATTTGTCTTTAATAATTTGGTCATAATCTCATTAAAAAAAAAACAATATAGTTTCCTCATTACATACTAGAATTATGAAATCAGAAATTGGTAGAGAAAAGGTGGTAGAGCGGTGGGTGGTATCTGGTGGGAATAGGTCGTCAAAGATTGGCCAACGCTTTGACTCCCTTCACCTCCATTAATGTGGGTTTTTTCTACGGAGAGGTGTAGACTGTATATTTTCTTTGTTGTTAGAGAGGACAAGGTATTACCGGATATATGCTCAATCGCAGGATCCCAAGGTATTAATCGATTGAGCTTGATAATGAAAACATACACATTTACTGGGCAAGTCCAGTCGCCGGTCTCAGCACTGCTTCGGTCGAGAAACTCTTTGTCCAAGACAGCGTTCCCCGGATTTCTTACGACACATAAACCAAACACTGAAACTTATGTTAATACAGCTGCGCATATAACAACCACTCCGGGGCGTACATTATTAGACGATGACTCGTGTGTTTAATAGCGGTGCGGACTAGCAACTATTGCTCTCTAGCGGTATGTTAAGGAGGGAAAAGGTGTGGGGTGGGAAAGAGGAGCTACCTCCGCGCCAACAAAGTAAATAAATAACTACCAGTATCTATTCATTATAGACAAATGATCATACTTTTATACGTTCCTGATCGGAATCTGACTACAGATTAGATCCAAAATTTTCCTTTGATAAATTTTATAAATATATATTGAACTATCTCCAGCTTCTTTTGACTAAAATTTTCTTGAATATAAATGATTGTAGGCTCTAAATGCACCTGTTGACATGTACGTATATACGGTACTTGGCGGCGTATTCTTTGAGTTGAGAATGGTAGCTAGCCAGAAGTGTTATAGTTTTAGTAAATGAAGACCACACTACGTGGTAGTCCGGTGAAGTTGTTAAGACCTTGCTAGGTCAATAGCGTTGTCAGTTCAAGGAAAAAAAATAATACGTGACATAGATAAGCGTGAGTTTGTTTATTTGCTTCACTTTCTCGTTTTAAGCGGAATCAATAATCATGGAATTTTGTATAAACGTTTTCAGAGGTATTGAAAAATACATGATATTTTATCCAAAAAACAAGTACTGTTCACGGAGTATAGCTTAAATCTTCATTAATTAGAGTGCAGCGGCGAGAAAATGCTAGTAATAGATACATCTTCTATAAAGACTGTAACGTAAGTAGAAGTTTTTGATTGATGAATGCGTTACTTTGCGGATATCCATCATTAAATATTATAGAGGACGCTACTCTTCAGGCGGAAGCACAAAGTAAGTAAAAGTGTTCCCACGCTAGTTGACAGTGTTATTGTAGAAATATATGAAATATTCTTAATTAAACATATTTATGTGCTTTCGTATTAAAGTGTAAGTTTCACTGCAAGTCTGTAAAAGGGCACCCTTAAATTTTGTCATCCTGACAACTTCTCGCGGTTAAAAATATTACAAATTAAAATTATGTACACTTTGAAAACACAGTGTTATTTATATTGTGATATAATGAAACTATATCTGCGAGTTACGAAGATCAGAGGATCGGAGGATTGAAACAAAAAAAATTACATTAATTATTTGGGGTGTAAGGGGTGTCGTGTAACATCTTAAGACTTGAGACACCCAAGCCAACCTCACCTGCACGTGGAGCACCCTGCTGATCAACGAACGAGGCAATGGCGACAGCGGGGTGGTAGGGTTTTACAGCCCGACTGGGTCGCAACCACCATGTACATGGCGGAAAAGCCCGTCATAGTGTCTCGGTTTTGCGCGTCGCGTTTCGGGATCAGCCTGTGCATATCCAGTACTGGGTGATTTTTGTCATTATGGCCGGCATGACAGCGGCTATTGACGATGGATGATCTGTCTCTCGGTGGTCGGCACTGTTTTTGGATTGTACTATGCTTACCATCAGGCATAGTGTAGTCACTTTGTCGTGCTTCAATAAAAAAAAAATATTAAAATTAAAATTACAAACAAAACTAATACTAGAGAGATTCGCCGATTTTAGGCTAGCTCTCGCCTAAAACTAACATTGTGAGAGTGTCGCCGATGTTAGGCTAACTCTTACACTAAAACTAAACTTATACCATAGTGAATGCTACCGATGTTAGGTTAACACTCCTTTATCGTTGTTTCGTACAAGTTTTTATTCATGGTTAATGTGGGAACGGAGGAGTCGAACCACCGATCGTTTCCACTAAATTTGTCCATCTGTTGTACCGTGAAAATTGCTGACTGACTGCTTTGAATACCTGCTGCGACTTGGGGCTGGGAACTCGGCTCTCCTAGTCATCGACTGTGGTGTGTAGCGATGGCGTAATACTTTGAACACCTACCGCATCGTGGGACTGGAACTCTTAGTTAGCAATTGTGGTGTGTAGCGATGGCGTAACATACGGTTGTGTTCGTGGTTATTACGAAGTATTTTTGTAACTATTTTATTTTGCCTATAGTTTATATATCAAGTGTTATTAAGATCACTTGAGAATATTTTTGCTTAGAAAGTGTAAAAGTATTAGTGATAATTTTATAAACTTGGTAATTGAGGAATTAGTTACTTTAGGTGAAGTCAGGACAAAGTAACATATAAAAAAATACCGTATTCGAGATTAGTGGTTTTTGTGATGACAATTTATCAAATAATTTGAAAATTAATTACATATTTACACTGAACGACATATTTGTTATTTTATCTAGAGAAAACTTAACTGAAAACTTCTATAGCCATGACTTTTAAAGGTTGTCGTCACCAATGACCTTGACAGGATCGTATGTATTGCTATGCGAGATGATGGTCACAACCACAATACTGAATTGCTACTGAGCCCTTCAATAATACAATTCGGAGTCGTGGCGAACCTCAGTAAAACTGTGGTACAGAACAACTCAAATAAATTTAATTTCTCCAAAGCGTTTACCTTACAGGATCGGCCTTCCTGTTACGCTTAGAGCGAGCGCGCACTAGTTGCGGTGCGCATTAAAAACCGCACCGAAAAAAAATCTGTAACATATGGTCCGCAAGCTGCGGTAAAATTTTGGCATAATCTAAAAGCTAGTGAATACCAGACTTTCGTTATTTTATATTAATATTTATTATTTTTTCTTATCTCTTTAGAAAACAATATTATTCTGCTATTTTCATTTTGCAAATTACACAAATGAATGTCTCCCATGGTGATGCTTTATCACAAATTAATTAAAGTTATTTTATAAATTCCACAAACAATAATAGTAGAACGTGTACTTGTGGTATACTATATTTACTGAGCAACTGAAAGATACGCAATGAAATGCTGCAAAAGGCCTAACTCACTATATATCTCACTTCCATATACTTGGATATATACTGCCTCACGCTTGCACCTATAGCCACCCTATATGTTTATCTCGCGAGGGGTTAGAATTATTAAAACTGTCTGGCTACTAACGGAAACATTTAATAGTTACCCAAGTAACATGTTAAAAATCAGGCTTGGCACTATAATGTAAGTCCAATTAGAATTAATTAAAGTTTACAGATTTTAGGCAAGGGTTGGCCACGATATCAAGTAGGGGTTAGCCACTATATTTGTAATATCATTGTTAGCCACGATATCGAGTACCTGTCAAGAAATGTCATGATTTGTAACATTATCCCAACAAATTATATGTATAAAAGTGTATACTATATATTTTAATACATTTTAGCTCATATTTTATAGACCTCTGCTACCTTCCAAAGCCACGATGACCCAAATTTAATACTAAGTCAACCATGAACTGATCGAAATAGGAACCATCCTATTTATATCAGAAGCAAGCCCCGGAAAACCCTCAGCTTTTATAAAATAGAAAACCTGATGGCATTCATAGACTCTAGGTCTACAAATTTTACCCCTCGTATTTACTTTCAGAACTAATAACTTGCCCTGGCTTCACAAATGTAAAAAATAATAAATGGTTCTTAATAGAGATATTAAATACTTTTTGTGCGTATTACTTAGTACCTATATTATTATTATTTTAATTGTGGTAACCAAACTTTTAGTAAATTATTAGTGTCATTGTGGAGTAAGTCACAATTAGAAGTTTCTTGCGTCATTTCAATAAACTGACAAGATGATGGCCGTCTTGTCAGAACTTTCCTGGAAAATTTGTCTAGCAATTCAAGACCCATGTGCTCTATGGTATAATCTCCCATTCACTTCACTTGTAGATAATAACCAAAATATATTTCGTAAAACAACACTAATATTTCAAAATATGAAGCCAAATAACATAAGTTATGAATAAAATTTTAAATCCATTACATAACATTCCAAGACTCTGGCAAAAACTCAAACCTACATTATTTATATGAATCTCATAAGGTTTAGCCACCGTTATCAATAGGCTTATGATCTCCCATATGGAGTGCGCCTAATCTGTTACGCGGATGATACCCTAGTCGTAGCCCGAGGGTGGTTTGGAAGGAGGTGGAGCACCTGGCCACGATGGCTTGTGATCAGGCGCATAAGGAGGTTGGGTCTCAAGGTGGCCCTCGAGAAAACCGAGGCTTTGTTATTCCACGGGCCTCGGCGGGGACCACCTCCTGGAGCCCACAAAATGGTGGAGGGCGCACGGATCAGGGTGGGGGCCCAAATGAAATACTTGGGCCTCACCTTGGACGGGCGCTGGAGTTTCGAGCCCCACTTTGCGGAGCTCGGAGAGCGAATCGCTGGGGCGGCGGCTTCACTCGGTTGATTGCTCCCCAATATAGGGGGCTGACGCCCTCGGTGGTGTGACGACCGCCGCCTGTCATGAGTTCGGCGCTGGAGTAGACATCGCAAAACACACTCTCTCCGGGTGTGTTGCATGGGAGAGAAAGCGCCACATTCTGGCGGCGGTGGTGAGGGGGAATCTAACGCTGCTAGGCTTGGTTTCGGTCATCATCTCACAAAAGGAGGCGGCAAGGTAGACCCTCTAAGTGGCCCTCTTCGCCAACGGAAAACAGGCGGCAGGAGGCGGTGCTTTGCCCAACTCCTCTCGCCACCGTAGCCGAACCTGAGGGGATGTAGCCGGGGGGCTCATCCCTTCATTGCACAGGTCCGGCGGGCAAGGGGAGGCATCTGGTATGTACCCAATCTGCCTCTCTATAGATAGGAGCCCGGCGGCTACCTTTCGCCGGGCGGACTGTTGGGGCGGCTCTACAAGGTTGAGTAGTAAGTACGATCTCTTGCCTCCCTAACAATTACGGTCTGACGGTACACCGTGGGGCTTTAGTCCGTACGAGTCGGACATAACCCACCCTCTCCCCCGGGAGGGTGGGTATCCATAAGGGATTACCCCACGTTAAAAAAAAAGAGTTCATTGAGTTCAGAGAGTGTGTTCATTTAATATTGATATTTTGCAGCTCATTACACGTTTAATTGATTAATAGATTTTATATAAATGTATATATTTAATTCTACAAGTCCCAATAGATATGGAAACCATTCTAATGTTAATAATTTCGATAAACAAATTCTAAAATTTAACTATTGTCATTCATACTATGCTTGATTCAAAAGAAAACACAGTTATTTCATCGTACTAAGTTTCCACTTCTGACGTCAGTCCTTATGAGTACCTCATTTTTTATTATTTAGCAGCATGAGCCGTAATACTTTTTTTTCTAAATATCTATCTGTAAGAACACTGTTTTCTCTCTTTCGTTACGGCAAATGACGCATTCCAATTGATACCAAGTAATTAAAAAGTAAACAGAAACTGGATATGACAAATGTATATAAGACATGAAAGACTCATTCGCCGAATGTATTATTCTCTATTTTATTCTTTAGTAGCTTGAATTTTGTCTATATATTTGTTTCGTAGATATTTACATGTAACAATAACGATGAATAAGGTGCGGCACTGAATCTAATGATAGTATGGTAAATCATGAATTGCAATTGTTACCAAGTAATTAAGAAATAAACAGATAACTGGATATGACGAATGTATATAAGACATAAAAGATGCTTTAGCCGAATGTATTATTTTCTACTTTATTATTTAGTAGCCTGAACTTCGTCTATACATTTCTTTGTAGATATTTACATGTAAAAATAACGATGAATAAGGTACGGCACTGAATCTAATGATAGTATGGTAAATCATGAATTGCAATTGTTACCAAGTAATTAAAAAGTAAACAGATAACTGTATATATTCCAGGATATGAAAGAGTTAAGACATGAAAGGCGTATTAGCCGGATTTGTCGATTTCTATTTTATTATTAAGCAACATGAAATTCGTGTTTATATTAATATGTATTTTGTAGATATTCATATGTAAGAATACAGAATAATGTATAGACTTTATTTTATGACAGTGCATGAAATGAAACAAGATAAAGTTACACACAATTATTTATTTCATATACAATAATATACAATTAATACTGAACATTCTATTGTTTAATTTATACAATAAAATAATAATATTCTTATTTTACAATTTTCTTAAATAATTAAATACTTTATATATTAATTATTTATATATACATTACACGTCACTTACAAAATGAAATTTAAAAGGAAAAATTGTATTCAATAATTTAGGTTAATTCAAATTAAAGAAAAATTGTACCATTATATTACCCGTTACTTTCTTTATCTTATAGTCCTATATCTTATATTATATGTTATATATGATATATGCTAAAATATATTATATTATATATATTACATTTTAATATATATATATTAAAATATATGTTATAGTCAGTAGACAATGTTTTTCTCTTATAATAACAATATAAATTTAATAGTATAAATATAACTCGTAGCCCAGTGATCAACATTCGATCATGGTTCATTGATTTTTTAAAGTTTTAACTTTGTTAGGGTTCTTTTGTCAAAGGGTATATCTATAATCAAAGGTTCATCTTGGCTGCTCAGTTGTTTGCCACTTTTTTATTATATAATTTAAAAAAAATACTAAATGAAAATTGAAACTAATTATAAATTTTAATTATGTAAGGTGGTAAGGCTTACAAATTCGAAATAAACATAACTATACGAAAGCAAGGTAATATATCGTAACTCATGACACAATGTTCAATTAATTTTACACAACACCATGAGTCTTTTTGGGTAATATTGAATTATATGTAGTCTGTACTTTGTGAGGAATAGTGATATGCGCGAGGAGTTCCGATTGTGCTGCCGTGGGGATCGGACGCGTGCGCTAGTATCGCTTTCGATGTGATTTTTTGTTCGTCTTTCATTTCGATATTTCGATCAATGTTCGCAACGCATTTATTCGGCCGTATTTTCACATCGAAAGTTTCGGTATTTCACTGCGCTTTTATGTTCACGTTTCCTTGAGGCGTTCAAAGGGATTCGATCGTAGGCGTTCTTGTCAGAACGTAGCAAACTAATGAAGGCGCTAAACCTTCAAAAATCTCTAATCGATCGATGACGCGAAAGTGCCAAAGACGACACCTGCGCCCTCTAGACCGGCTTCGTCGCAAGCTGCGGGTTCCGCGGCTTCGTCGCAAGCTGCGGGTTCCGCAGCTTCGAACAAGAAGCCCTGTCCCCGGCTCCCGTTACGATTCAGTACAAGGCGTCCTGGGTCGACTTTTCTGAACTGCTGGAAGCAGCAGATATTCCGATCACCTCGGCTACGAGTAACCGAGCGGATATTCAGGTCAAGGTCGCCACTCCCACGATTCACTGAAAGCTCACGCAATTTCTGCGTGATAACAAATTCGATTGCTTTACATTCGGGCTCGAAAAAGAGCGCCACTTACTCGTCGTGATCCGTAGGGTCCCCAAAGATCCCGACCGACGACATTTCCGACGACCTTAACGGGCAGAACTTCCCTGTCAGTATGGTCTATCGCATGCGCTCTCCGCGCATCAAAGGAGCTGTACGACATAGTACTATCTTCAACCTTACGACCCTCTGCGGCCTCTCCAACGTTATCGTCAAGCCGCCGCGCAAGATGTCTGTACCCTCGCAGTGCCATAACTGACAGGGTTACGGACACTACGTACGAAACTGTCGCCTGAGACCCAGGTATGTCAAGTACCGCTGCGACCACTTCACTAAGGAGTGTTCTTGCTCAAAAACCTCGCCTGATCCTCCGAGCTGCGTTCTGTACCGTGGCGAGGGCCACACTGCGAACTATCGCGGGTATCCCAGCGCCCCGCACACAAAGCGTCCTCGTCCTCCTCTACTATTTTTAAACATCGGCGCCATCGCCCTTCATTTAATCTTTTCATAACGCGTGGCCGGCCACGTCGCGTACCACTCCCTCGTGTGTCACGAGGCAGGGCCATCTCGTCTCATTCCCGCAATTACGTTTCGCTATCTCGGCAGCATCTTTGGCCAAGATCATCTGGATGATCACAGAGATGCTACTATCGCGATACAGTGACACACCACACCGCTAATACACACACAGGTTATCCAGACATGCATTTTTACACAAAATGGTAATAATACAAAATGTTTTCCCTTATTCGAACTGAATCGAGTAGTTTAGTTCGTTCCATTTCGAAGTATATGTAGTGTTTCATTCACAAACAAATATATGTATGAATAGCTTAGAATAATTTAGCTAGGTTAGATTGGGTTTTCCCTCGGTAACAGCCCAAGCCGAGGTATGCCGTACACCCTTGAGCATGTTACCTGAATAAAATCGGTTGAGTACCTTAAGCGCTCGCTTTAGTAGTCCAGTGAAGATGCAAGGCCAATAGAGTAGTAGTAGTAGAGTAAGAAAAAAAATAATATGCCCAGTTTCATCGTTTGAAAAAGTAATGAATACACTATTACATAATGATTAATCCAAAGCAATGATGTTTTTAACACAATCATTAACTTTTGCAAATGAATTAATTCTTC
>JACEII010000058.1:2590153-2609843 GCA_014332785.1 Antheraea mylitta | reverse complement strand
TAAGCGAAGTAAACCAGCCTAAGCAGTGACAATATCTGTTAGCTGGTTAATCGTTCGAACTGTTAATGCAGTAGAACTTTATTTTCCGCCAATTGTTTTATGTGAGGACCACATGTAATTTACATTTAAGTGTGATATTTAAGAACAAGGTATCATTAACTAGGCCTATGAAATCTCTTCCTTCTCTTACCAATATGTGGAACATAAGGTAAGATAAATCGTATAGATTTTGCTTTGTTTGATGTTTTTAGATACCTAACCTCTGAACCCATTCTTATAAGTGAAAAGTCCTTCGTTAAAAAAACTATGTCAGCTCAGTTATCAACCATTAACGGTAGATCATTTACTACCGTTTACCAAGAACAAACGTTGTACCAGATATTTTACTTTGGTTTTGGGTGTCATGCAAAATAATACTATTTAATTCAAAAATATTCGTAACCCTTATAAAACATAAACGTATAATATATAATCTTACTATCTGAAACTTCCTCTAACTTAGCTGTAGCAATTTTTGAGAATGCCGTTGCATCTTCAATCCTTTTGAAGAAAACTCCATAAATTTCACTTCTGGTTGTCCAGAAGTGAACAATTTTTTTTTCTTCATGGTAAACAAATTGCTTATCAATTAGATATTCGACAACATTCTGGAACAAAAATACAGAAATGTTATACGCGTATAATTAAGATTGGACTGCAGAACCTTAGAATATTTGAAAAGCGTATCTTCTAGGATAAGGTAAAAAATCTTCAGGTATTGCACTGTACTTAGTAGTAAAAATAAATATATTTCTTCAGTGACTTTACAAAAAAGTTATTTATTAAACTATCATAGTTACTAACATGTTATGAGAAATCAGAGAGGTGTTCTTTAAATGTATGTTTTCTGAGTCACTCTCCAAATCTACTTGGTATTAAAAATATAATTTCAGAGAGTAACCTATCTTACATAAGGCCTGGAGTTAAGCAAATGGTAAAGTTTAATAGCGCAGTTTAACAATAGGTCTGTAACAAAACTTCCCAAGAGACCTAAATAGACGACTGTTCTTTTTATATAAGTAGTAACCTATGTTACATAATATTATGCTTAATTTAGGGGTGTAAGGGGTATCGAATAACATCATAAGACTTGAGACACCCAAGCCAACCTCACCTGCACGTGGTGCACCCTGCTGAATAACGAACGAGGCAATGGCGCAAGCGGGGTGGTAGGGTTTTACAGCCCGACTGGGTCGCAACCACCATGTATGTGGCGAAAAAGCCCGTAATAGTGATTCGCTTCTACAGGTCGCGTTTCGGGATCAGCCTGTGCATATCCAGCTTATTACAGGCCGGCATGATAGTGGCGACCGGCGATGGACAGTGTGTCAATCGGTGGTCGCTATTATTTTTGGATTGTTCTGTGCTTACCATCAGGCATAGTGCAGTTACTTTGCCGTGCTACAATAATAAAAAAAAAAATTAATTGTCACAGTCTGGAGTTAATCTAATGGTAAAGTTAAATAGCAAAATGTAGTAATAGGCCTGTAACAAAACTTTTCAAGAGGCCTTCATATAAAACTCTTTTCTTATATAAAAGTAACCTATGATATATAATATCACGCTTAATTTCCACAGTCCGGAGTTAAGCAAACGATAAAGTTAAATAGCGAAATTTAATAATAGGCCTATTTCAAAACTTCCTAAGAGACCTAAATACAAAACTTTTTTGTATAAGTTAAATAGTAACAACAGAAATGCGTATACAAATTTAAAAAAAATACATTCAAGTGATAACTCGTGTTTGTGACTTTACTAACTTAAAAATCATTTTTGTACTTCACAGGATTTTTTTTTATTTCGATTGAAAGTGAAGTGTCTTTCACAAATATTGTTATCTTTTTGTTTAGCATTGCTAAATTATATTAACAGTATTTATTAGGTTTTGTCTAATGTAATTGAAGACTCTTACTGTATGTATATGAATAGTTCGATAGTTAGGAATTTATATTAATCCTTGAAAAGAACAGATGTTTTTGATCTTTTTATAATTTATAGTATCAGTATTTTCAATACCATCTCATTTGATCTCAAACAATATGGTAACTACTGATGGTAACCTGAATTACTGACTCTTACGTACAGCTACTTCAATGAGTATTATAAAATATCCCATTCATCACTAAGTTTTCCATCATCTAAGTCCTAGGATTATTGTAGTAAACTGTTATGAATGAATCAATTTTTTCCTGTGAATTAGAAAGGAGTTGTAGTTGTAATAATAATTCTAATATCGCAACTGACCTTTGTCGATTGTCGATTGTCGATGTGTTCACAACGTATGTAATTAATGTACGGCCCAAGTGTTATGGTAGGAGTTGAAACGGACGGTTCTTCATTTTCACTGTCGTCACTGGCATCTAATGATAGTATTAAGATATATCAAGCATTTGTGGTAAAACAGAAAAAAATAATCAAGCAGAGATAAGCAGAGATAGGCATCATCGACTACTTTTGTAATCAGATTATAATCTTGATTACAGTTAATCATGATTATTATGTAATCATTAATCGTGATTAAAGTAATCAGTAATCAAGATCCGCATGTTTGTTCGCTTCCTATTATATAAATAAGTCTAAATTTTTTTTTACATCATATAGGAGGCAAACGAACATGCGGGTCACCTGTTGTTAAGTGATCACCGCCGTCCATAGACACTAGCAACCCCAGAGGAGTCGCAAGTGCGTTGCCAGCCTGTGTTTGGGGGAATGGAGAGAAAGGAAGAGGGAAAAGGACAGGTAAGTGGAGGCGAGGGGAGAAGAGTCTTCGGCGCTTTCACTGACCGAACGAAACGCAACAATGCAAGCATTGTTACTTCACGTCGGTTTTCTGTGAGAGGGTGGTATTACTCCGGTTGTTCAGACCCATTGCCTTTGCGAACCACGGTACAGGTAGAGGCTAACACTGTATAGTACGGTACCAAATCCCCTACTCTCTTGAGGTGAAATTAAAATATTCTTTGCACATGTTATGACACCTTATTTTAAGTTAATATAATACTTATGAAAAGTTAACTGGCATGATACTAAGATGATGATGAACAGGAAGGTCGCCAAATACACTTCAGAGCTATGATAATTCAACTAATGGTCTTTACTAAATGTAACTTTGTGGGTGGCAGAGCCACGCTGAAGCTATAATTCATTTCAGCATGATTAGGTCGACTCGTCCGGGGTAGTACCATCCTCTCACAGGAACCGACGTGAAGTAATAGAGCTTGCATTATTGCGTTTCGTTCGAACAGTAAGATCACCGGAGGACTACCACCTCAAAATCAAAATCAAAAATGCTGTATTCAGTTTAGGTCCTAATAAGGCGCTTATGAACGTCAAAAACTACCACCAGTTCGGTCGAGAAGAACCGCCAAGAAACTCGATCAGGTACATTTTTTTGTACATATATTTCCAATACATCATACAATAGATTATAGTGGATGCAGAATGGAGTCAATTCCAGACATCACTATCGTTCACATATTGATCCACTATATAATATCCTTTTGACACTAAAACCCGCTTGACGTGGCCCTTAAATTTCCAGTTCGGCAAATCGGTAACATGTTTTGGGACTCTATTGTAAAACCTAACACTATTACCTAAGAAACTATTACTGGTTTTGCCAAGTCTGAAATATAGGACGACCAGTTTATTACAATTTCTAGTATTTTTTTTTAAATTTCGTGGCGGATCCGCGCACTTCCTTTCTCCTCTGATGCGAGGGTCAGAGACTTTGTTTAGCGGTTCTTTTGGCTTCCTAGATTCCTTTTTTCCTACATTTTTGTTTAGTCTTTTCATTTTACATTTTCCTTATTACCGACTATTATCTGTTTTCCTGGTTTGGTCTAATTTGATTTTTTTTTTTTTATATATCAAAAGGAGGCAAACGAACTGGTGGGTCACGTGATGTTAAGTGATCACCACCGTCCATAGACACTAGTGACATCAGGGACGTCGCAAGTGCGTTGCCACCCTGTATATGGGAGAAGAGGGAGGGGAAGGAAAGGGAAAGCAGGAAAGAGGAAAGGACGTGGGCCTCCGGCTCTCTCACTGACCGAACGAAACACAACCGTGCAAGCACTGTTATTTCACGTCGATTATCTGTGAGAGGGGTGGTACTACCCCGGAGGAGCCGACCTATTCATGCTGAAACCAAAAATAGCTTCAGCGGGCTCTACCACCTACTTTTTACTTTTATTAATTTTCTTATAAAAACTTACTATTTCTCTGCAGAACTTTCAAAACTTTTCTATTTTACTATTCCTATTCACTATTTCGTTTAAGTTTTCTTTCCTAATTTGAATTTCTAGTTCTTCTTCCAATTCGTATCGTTCCATCGCAAAAATTGGGCATTCTGTGATTAAATGGATAGCCGTTTGATCTACATCTTCGCATACGCAGCTTGGATTATTTTTGCATTTAAAACGATATAGATAATGTCCGAAAGCACCGTGTCCCGTTATGGCTTGAATAAAATCCGGGTGAAGATGTTTTTTTCGGATCGTTTTATATGATGTTCTTACGTCTGGGAAAAAGATTTTGGTGTTTCCCGCCTGTTCTTCTGTCTTGTATCTCCCATCCCATGCTTCCAGCAGTCGTTGTCTCGTCTCGTTCTTCACGAACGAGATCGGACACCTGTCGTAGTTAGCTTTAGATTTGAGGTATAATGCAGCTTCTTTCGCGAGAACATCCGCTCTTTCGTTCCCCCGTGTTCCTGCGTGTGCTTTTACCCAAAAGAACTCAACTACTTTCCCATTTTCACTGTACTCCATTATGTTTTTGCGAGTTGCGAACACAACTGGGTGGTAATATTCCGGGTTTTTCAGAGTTTCCAATGCAGATTTGGAATCACTGAAAATGTTGATTTTATTGTACTTTTCTAAAGTTTTTAGGGCTCTATTTATTGCGAAAAGCTCTGATTGATAGACTGTACAAAACTGTTCTAGTTTAAATTTTTTCTTTCCGACCTCTTCTTCTCCCCTCCATACCGAGCATGCTGCTCCTACTCTTCCTTTTATCTTGCTGCCATCTGTGTAGATACATATTTCGCCTTGCTGAATCTTTTTTCCTAACTCACTTTCTTCTTCTAGTGTTCCGTATTTAATTTCCACTTGTCTTGCAGGATGCAGTGATTCAAGGTGGTTTATCTTGGTTTCAATTTGCCTGTCACCTATAACATCCTCCATTGATTTACCTCTTTTCCTTTCATATATTTCCCCCGCTTCCCTAATCCTTAGGTCCAACGGTAACAGCCCTGCTAGGATCATGGCTGCATTTAGTGAAAATGTCTTGTATGTTCTTGCGATTTTTTGACTAAACCCTCTTTGAATCGTATTCAGCTTTTTTTTACTTTTTGTTTGCCAGTTTCTTTGTACCAAACCCCAGCCGCATAAGAAATGATAGGTTCCACCACCGCCGTATACATCGTCCTTGTAATTTCGGGATTTATTCCCCAGGAAATTTTTGCAACTTTAGCGATTTGTTTGTAAATATTTGTTGCTTTCCTACATGTATTAGCTATATGTTTATTAAAATTGATCTTGTTATCTATTGTAACCCCCAATAATTTTATTTCCTCTACTATTTTTATTTCAAGCGCCCCCAATTGAATCTGTGGCTTTTCCAATTTTAGTTTTCTTGTTATTATTTGAGCATTAGTCTTATTAGGTGCAAATCTTAGTTTATGACTTTGGCCCCACTTATTTATGTATTCTAATATTTCGTTGGCTTCAGTCTGTATTTCCGATATTTCTTCCCTCGAAAAAATAAGGACGATGTCGTCGAATGCCTGGTTATAGATCCCTCTTTCCTCCAGCCCGACAAGAAGTGGGTCGATCAAGATGTTCCAGAACAACGGTCCACTTATCGAGCCTTGGACACATCCCTTTGTTGTTTCCCTGGAACACGTCTCCCCTGCGTATTTTACTTCGACCTTCCTTTTTTTTAGGTAGTTCCTAACTAGCCTTCTCAGATTAACCGGACAACCTTTATTGACTAATTGCCATTCTAGTGCTGGCCACCTTGTGCAGTCGAAGGCCCCCTCTATGTCCAATGATACCATGAGATTCGTCTTTTTTCCCTCAGGTTTGTTTTTACTTGGGTCATTAAGTCATAGAGGGAGTCCTCCGTACTGCGCTGTGGTGTAAAGCCGTATTGTCTCGAACTCAGTTTCGGGGCTATATGCCGTCTTATTCTCTTCACCAGCATTTTCTCGAGAATTTTACCCATCGCCGAAAGTAGTCCGACTGGTCTATATGATCTTGGATTACTGTAGTCCGATTTACCAGGCTTCCTAAGGGTAACAATTGCGGCTCTCTTCCATTGTTCCGGGTAGTATCCTATTTCTAGGCACTTATTTATGATTCCAAGAAATACGATTATATCTGCGTTTATGGCTGCACTGCATATGTCTGCAGTGAGGTCATCAGGACCAGGTGCTTTTTTGGCTTTAAACGTGTTTATAGTGTATTTTAATTCTGATTCCGTGAATGGTGGATCTGTAATATCATTTGCCGTTTCTATACCTGTCTGTTCGGCCCTTTCCCTAATTCCTTTTTTTGTTCTTCCGTATCCTTCTCCGGGTTGTCCTGTTGGAAGAAAGTTTCGGCCAACAACTGGACTGATTCCTTAGGGGTCAGAGTCTTTCCTTCCTTCCTCAACAGTTGGTCCTCGTATTCTGGGGATGTTAATTTTATGACCCTATATACGCTCTCCCAAAAATTCTCCTTGTCCTGTCTATTGCAAAATTCCTTCCAACTCTTTGTTTTCACGTTTTTCACTAATAACTCATATTTTTCTTTCTGTTGCAGGTACTCTTCCACGGCGTGTCTTCTTCTGCGGGGAGCTGCTACACGAATTCCCCTCTTCCTTGTAGCTACACTACTCTTCATTTCTTCTATTTCTACGGACCACCAAGGTAAGTTTTTATTTTTTTGTTTCCTGTTTTCATCTATCCTAGGAATACTCTTTTCACATGCTTCATCCACACTTTTTAAGTACTTTTCTACAATTACTTTTAGCCTTCCTATATCTGTTGTTTTTTCTATTTCATTAATACTAACACTCTGTTCTATTAGTCTATTTTTGAATTCTTTTTAAAAAAATTTCCAGTCTGCTTTTTTAGTTTTGTATTTCCTTGTAGTTTTTATGTTTCTGTTCCCTCCTTCTGTTTCTCCTATTGCGACGATAAATCTGATACTGTTGTGGTCCGAACTTGTAACGCCTTCATCCACCTCTCAATTCCTTATTCCTGGTATTAATGCCTCACTACATACCGTTAAGTCTACATCACTTTGATAAATTTTCCCTCCTCTAATTGTGAAAAATGTTGGCTTGAGGCCTTGGTTGAGTATATGAAGATCTAGTTCATTTAGCGTTCCCAGAAGTTCCTCGCCTCTCTCATCACTCCTCGCACTACCCCACCAAGTACTCCAAGCATTTACATCCCCACCCATTATTATCTTGTCTGTATTTAGTTTTCTCATTACCTCCTTTAAGTTATCCATATACGGCGGGAGGGGCACTGTATCTTCCCAGTAGACTGATATTAAGCCTATTTTTGCATTTCCAACTGACCAGGTTGCAATGGCCATATTTTCGGTTTGTAATGACGAGTCAATTTCTATTCTTAGTTCCTCGTTGAATATGGCTATTGCCGCCTTTACAGATTGCTCCCTTTTGCCTATTCCTTGTACCACCCTTACCCCCGCATATTTTTTAGTCATTCCTAATGTCCCTGTATATGGTTCCTGGATGAGTGCAATTGCTACCTTTTCGTTTTTCGCTGCCATTACAAGTTCTTCTAATGCTAGTTGTTTCCTTTGTAAGTTAGCTTGCAGAAAATTAAGTGTGGTGTTTGTCCGGTCTTCCGAGTTATTCCTCCATCGCTCATTTGTTCTGACAGTCTCCTCAGCAATATGCAACGCTTGATCTCGCTATTCTGTCCCATCTTAGTCTAACTGGACAGCCCTTATCAAAAGCATTGTGTCCCACTTTATCCTCTTTGGCGAGATGGCAGTTCTTGCACCTAGGGGGTTCTTCTCCCTTGAAGGTCGGACAGTCCTCCCTACGGTGCTCCTCTCCACAATGACTGCAGCTGTCATTGGTTTCACTACAGTACTTTTTCCCAAGCCCGTACCCCAGGCATCGCATGCACTGTACTAGGGGAGACTGGTCTTCCACACTGACTCGTTGTAGGTCTAGATAAATCTTCCCCACTGTGGTCAGTCTCCCCCATACCACCGGCGACACCTGGAGCACTAGGTGATTTGTATGTGGGTTCCTTGTCCTTCTGCGGTACCTGACG
This sequence comes from Antheraea mylitta, assembly GCA_014332785.1. Taxonomy (NCBI): domain Eukaryota; kingdom Metazoa; phylum Arthropoda; class Insecta; order Lepidoptera; family Saturniidae; genus Antheraea; species Antheraea mylitta. The sequence continues at coordinate 2,601,502 of JACEII010000058.1, read as the reverse complement.
ACCGCCCGATAATCCTCCTCTGAGATATCTTTAAAAATCGATCCATTTTGATTTTTGAGTAGGTTTAGGATTTCTTCATCAGTATTTATGGAGAGCACATCTTTTATCACTATTTGCGGATCCTTGTTTTTTGCCTCCTCTATATGCAAGGTATTATCCATCTCAGTTAATTTTTTGGTCATTTTCCTAGCCTCTTCCTTATTGCCAAAGCCCAGTACCACTTTTTGATTCTTCGCCTTTCGCACCCTTTCTATACATAAGCCCGAATTCTTGGCGTCAGCGGCCAATCTTTTCCTCTGAATAATGTCGCCACTCGTGTCCTTCTCGATTTTAGATGAAACTATGATTGAATGGGTTTCCTGATAGGTTTTCTCTTTTTGGTTTGGAGCCACATTCTTTCCTCGTTCAACTATCGGAAGTCCTGCCACGTCCGCGTATGTTATTTTTTCCTTCTGTTGTTGTTTTATTTCCTCCCTTAATTCTGCTACATCTTCTGTTAAAGTCTTAAGTTGTTTATCCCGTTTCCCCTCCGCTTCCTTTATTACATTGCCTAGCTCTTCTATCATTCCTTTTGCGTCCATTATGTTTGTATCTGTTTGTGAATATCCGTCTATCATTACAGTTTGTTTTTCTTTTCTTCCAAGTTTATGTTCTGACTTTAATTCGTTTATTGTTTCATCCATATGTAATACTATACTATATAACGCACCTACATCTTCTATTACTCCCTCCTTTATTAATGTTTTAATGTTGCCGGATTATTCTAGCAACCTTTTTGCGTTCAAATAACGTTCTGTGGCTTCGCTTTTTGTTTTGGCTGGGCTTTTTATTGTTTTGTGTTGTCTCGTTTCCATTTTTTGTTCGCTTGGATCCTTTGGTGAGGTGCGCTTTTTGGGGTCTGCGGTTTTACTGGCCGACGAGCTCATGATTAATTTGCTTATGTATAGGTTTTGATAAATTTGTATAAGTTTTATATGTTTGCTTAAAAATAATTGTATATAAAGTTGTATAAGTTGTAAACTGAATATGCTATTAAAGTACTATATTATATATGTTTGTAAATAAATGTCTTATTATGTAAATATGCCTAATAACTAGTAATTGTATAAAAATAATACGTGTCTGTCAATATTAGTTATAGTATTATATTACTATTTTGGTCCCTGTATACTAAATCGAGTTGAAACTTCGATTATTTTCCTGGTCAATACCTTATTCCTATCCTAGACTTATTTACTAATCGCTATGTATGATAATAACCCCGCTTGAACGTCTTACTCGTGCTTAAACGGAGACGTCAAAATTTTTCTTTACTGAAAACTTGTTTTGGTCTATTTTCTAAATTTTTATTAAGCTAGTGTTTTTTCTTATTTATTTTTGTGTTATATTAGTCATCTACAACTCCTAAGAAATCGACAAACCCAAGAAAAACAAACTTTAATTTTTTCTAATATGAAAATCCACCTACCCGATGAAGAAAAATCGGGGTGGCGGGCGGGCGAAAAAAGGGATTTTTCGACAGTTTTTCTTGATTTTTTCACCGAATTCACCTTCGGGAGGTCGAGTATGACCCCCTAGGGTGAATTAGGTCGGAAAAACTCGGACAGTTTCTCCGAAAATCGGAAAATTAAATTACTAAAGGATTTTTCGATTTCCAGATCCAGATCCAGCGTCCCTCGACGGTGCCGACAGGTGCGGCCGGTGAAGGATGATGCTCCCGATCGGATGCTGGTAAAAAGACTCTACAAATTTTGAAGGTTTTTCAAATTTTTTGAATTTTTGGATTTACTAATTTTTCTAATTTCTAGTATTTAAATTATGCCGGTCTTTTATTAAATTTAGTTTTTCAAAATTTTACGGACATACATTAAATTATCAAATATATATTGGGAGGGTAGAGTTAAGATATATAGAGATAAGATACCTCCTTCTCCCTTTCCTCCCTCCCCTTTGCCTCCCTCTACCGTCCCCACCGACACAGGCTAGCCATCAATTCGATTGCCTTATATCACATAAAAATAATAATAATTAGACTAAACTATTCTAGAGTAATGAAATACATCACCTGCGAATTTATATTGCGTAGAAGGCCGCCGACACACTGCTATGTCTACTGGGCCGTCATCGTAGACGGTCATTGATCCATCGTACTCTTCTTTGAAAAACACTCCTTGACTCCTTAGTCGTATTAAATATTCACTACAAATACATAGTAATACTACAATACTAGTCACCACGCGTGACTTGAACTGAACTAAGCGACACCAAATCATAAGTTCACAATGAAGTCATTTTTATATAGGTACATTAAACTTGTCCATTATACATATCAATTTTGGCATAGATTAGAAATTATAGAATATAGCTATTGATAAATTTACAATAATAACAATGACTTTAATTGTGAAGCGATGTGATCTGTGCCTAGTAGAGTAACTGTACTAATCAAGGTCCAGTTCCAAATAAGGTCCGCGTTTAAATTCTCTGTATAAAATTCGAATATTCCAGTTTATTCTACTATAATCAAATAGCCATTGGGACGTTGGATTGGATGGGGAAAACAGACGTTGATGCCCGCGTAGACTGTCTTTAATATTATGAGAAACAATATCGAGGTTAGTTGTCCGCATGCGTTTATAACACTTCGCTCCTAGTTATTTGTATGTAATCTTCTATCTGTCCTAATCAGGATTTATATTTATTTATAGTTCGTAAACCATCATATAACACGTAGATTATAAAATATAAACTCATATAGAGAGACTATTTTAATATTATTTGTCTGTTTAAATATTTTTTGTTTTGTAACTGTACACTCAATAAGACCCAGGTCTGTGGATCTTATAAGATGCATAGAAACTGTATTTATATTAGCTATACCAGAAGTTGATTTTGCTCCATCGGAGTCGCCAGAACGCTCCGTAGTTGAAATTAAAGACATAGAATAACTTAATGATGAAGATGATGACATTCTCTCATCTCAATTTGTTACACCAACATCAACTCAGAAAATTTCCAAATTGGCTACAGCCGCAAAGATGAAAAAAATAAGATTTTTTTACAAAGCTGTCAGGAAATTCGTTAACTTTTAGAAGCCCCAGCATTCACCACCATTTCGACATCTCAGCTAACTATCTGGTACTGTGTAGCATGTTAAAATTTAATGACACATATACGACAATGTCATAAATGCTTAGGTTGGGATCATGAGTTCTGTGTAGGTATGACATCGGCTAATAATATTTTTTATTGATTTAATAAATCTTAAAGCAAAAAAAGAAATATCAAAAAAGTTACAATTTGCTTTTTAGCACAATGGTGTATATAAATAACTAAAGAGTTAAAGTTTTAATTTAAGGCTTTATTTGGAACACTAGCTTCCAATAAGGCCCGTTTTCCAACTTTTTGAAAAGCATAGTTACTATTACAGCTTTGTTTGAGTTATTACCTTGCTTCAATTACTTAATAAAATAACTAATTGAGCACATCAAGTTTGTACGAGCTACGGATCACTACTATAGAAGTTTAGATTGACACGGACAGCGTAATAATATTGGAGTACGTAAGATAGAATGTTTATTTAAATGACCATATATGGTATTTATACAGACACGCCATACTTCATTTATTTGTTCAATTGTTGGAACGACATTCTATTTACAATATTAAAAAAGTTTCTGCTAGTCTGCCAAAGAGGATGACATACTCGGTAGCTACAAGTTTTATTTTGACAAGCCTTTGATTTATTTTTTTATGGCCGTAAATAAATTAGGTGGGCGTTATTCGGTACAGTTAGCTTATATTCAATGCTGTTGTACATATTATATGAGTAAGTGTATAGGCGTACGTACAGGTTTAAAGAAAACGTGCTAATATAAACTCAAAGAAGTTAGGATACGGTAATATCTAAAAAAAATGTACTAATTGGTGTATTCAAGAAAATATCTGTTAATACTTTTGGAATGCAACAGCAATTTCTTAGTTATTGGAACAGTGTCAAATGACTGCTTTTTTTTCAAAGTAGTTTATAACTTTTACAATTTGACTGTCGAAGTTGGTACGTTTTTAGAGTAAATATTATTTGTAATGATACATATATGTCGGAACAGCGACAAATTGGCGTCCATGTAGAAGTATGACGTCATCCATAGTGACGTCATAGTTATGATTTAATTGATCAATCCACCGATAACAATCGAATAACACGAATGATGCAGAAACACAAAACTGACTATAGTTACGACGAATTATCCGTAGGTGTAACTAACCCAATTGTCTGAGCGCGTATGCCCAGCATGTAGTTATGGGTCGCCTTTTCAGTAATATACGTAAACAGCCGATACCTTCAACCAATGGCGTCTCACATCGGGGGTAAATAACGAACAGCTGATAACTTCAACCAATAGCGTTTGAGGTCATTAGTAACGCCCCTGATATAGTCAATAGCGCGGTATCACAGAGCAATAGTGGCTTCCACGATATATAGAATGGGAACAAAGTTTCTTAACTTGGCTTAAGACTAATGTGATTTAGCAGATGTTGTCACGTAACGAATATGCGAACGAATATTACGAATAACGAATATGTGTATCAACCTTACTAAAAACAAATGAGCACACGAGCAAGTGAGTGTGCAGCCGGGTGCGCAACTTTCTCTCTCTGACCTTGTCTATTTTTATCGTATAACCTTAACACATGGTTGTACAGACACGTGTAAATTTCCTGAAAACGTATTTGTAAATTATATTATATCATATGTGAATATTTTATTATTACAATGAAGTTTTGAAAAATGAAAACTGCAACAAATGCGTGTAATACAGTTGTATCGTTACCATGTATACAATAAAAACCTTTTTATTAGAATCGATTGTTGACGTTCAGATCTAGTTAAAACTGTATCGAGACACCAACTTTTTGGTCGTCATGCACGGGAACGTCAACAAATAAAACAAAAGAAAAACAAAAAAAAAGAGAAAACGTGTCAAGCAGTCTGGTTGTTTTTTCATCATCGAATTATCGAATAAATCGGGATTGATCATATCAATCATCAAAACAATTATACATCAATCAGAAAAGCACCAGGAACAACTATCAAATCAATCATCATCATCATCAGAATCTAACAAAGACACATCCGTGGAAGCTCAGCGGCCAGCTGCAACACAAAGAATATCACGAGGTACGTGCATTATATCTTTACTGTTGTTAGCTGGATCTGAATGAAAACATTTGAGTTCTCGAAGACCCTCCGGGGTCCCCCAGGGTAGCAGAAAGCCACCAATAGGCATTTCGGCGGTGCGCATGCTACAACAGTTTTAGAAAAGTAAATTCTTAAAACTGTATAACATTATACAAGTATTTACTGTTTACATTTCTTTATTTTACATTTGATTTGAGCGTTTTTCATTTAGTAATTATCTTCAAATGCCGTATAATTTACTATCTTGTATATATATTTTTTATAATTAAATATTTGTTCGGGCATAAATTGGTTGGGGTAGGCAAAATTCTTTTTTTTTATTTGACACATCGTTTATCATCGGACAATCGGGGATGATCGGTCACTTGCACGGGGAACTAGCTCAGCGGCACTTGCTCGGAACCCGTGCTTAAATTCGGAATCGCTCGCCATTAACGACACGGCATACCGGAATTCAATTTTGTTTCAAAAGTGTGTGTTCATTTGGGGAAAATTGGTGCTCTCATCAACGACGACGGCGAAGGTATATCAGGTGAGTGAGCTTTTATCCCAATTATAAAGAAATAATTTCGGCATACATTTTCAAGGGGTATCTACCTTCAGCCAATTTACCTAGGCTAGGTACTCCGATCAATGTGAGTGTGGTGGTTGCCACCCCAATATTTTTATTGGAATATTGAATGAAACTTTATGATATAATCCGTTCCCTTAGATTAGTTGCCTTCAAAAATATTATAAAATAAAAATTGAAATATAGAGATTTTATTTCAAAATACATTTGGAGTTGAAGAGAAAACGTAAGGAACTTCGTTTATGACGGGGCCCCAGACCGCACAATTTTTTACTCCTTTTTTTTTAACGTGGGAAACCCCTATGGATACCCACCCTCCCGGGGGAGAGGATGGGTTATGTCCGGCTTGCATGGACTAAAACCCCACGGAGTACCGTAGTAGGAGTACCGTACCAACAGACCGGCTAGGGATCGAACTAAGCTATTCCCCTTAGATAGCCGTCCCAACGGTCCGCCCGGCGGAAGGTGGCCGGCAGGCTCCTACCTATAGAGAGGCAGCCGGGTACACACCAGCTGCCTCCCCTGGTCCGTCGAACCTATGCAATGAGGGGACGAGCCCCCCGACTACTTCCTCTCAGGTCCGGCTACGATGGCAGGAGGAGTTGAGCAAAACACCGCCTCCTCCTGCCGGTCCTCCGTTGGCGAAGACGGCCACTGAGGGGGTACGCCTCGCGGGCCCTCTCCGCCACCTCTTTTTGCGAGATGACTTTCTCGCAAAAGGAGGCCACTACTTGTCACGCCTGCTCGCTGCCGAGCATGGACAAAACCACACTCGGCAGCGACAAATCCTCCCCCACCACCGCCGCCAGAGTGTGGCACTCCACCTCCCACGCAACACACTCAGAGAGAGTATGCTGCGCGGTATCCTCCTCAGCGCCGCACTCATGGCAGGCAGTGGTCGGCTACCTACGAGCGATCCGGTGCAGGTACCACCCGAAACAGCCGTGTCCGATGAATATCTGCATCATCCTGAAAGTCAGGGAGCCCCACTACCTCCCAAGCCACTCTCGCAGGACAGGGCGGACAGCGTCGACGGTGTACGTTCCGTAGCGTGCGTCCGCCACCTCCCGCAACTCCCGTTTCTTACACTCTATCTCCCTGGGAGCCGGAGGCTCCCCACTACGTTTCCTCGCCGCCGTGAATTCGTACACGGCGGTGAGAACTCCTCCTTCCAGCTCCCAGGGAAGGAAGCTGGCGAGCGCAAATACTGCCGCCAAGGGCACCGTCTGGAACGCCCGGATGGCCCTCAGTGCCACCGTGTGCTCCGCATTGCGCAGCACGCGCACTTTGGCAGCACCGGAGGCGTCCGCCCAGACCGGTGCCCCGTAGGCGGCCATCGCCCGCACAACTCCCATAAAGTGTCGTCGGCACCCGGCACCCGGCCCCCCAATATTGGAGAGCAACCGGCCGAGTGCCGACGACACCCCCGCGATCCGCAGCCTGAGACACACAAAGTGGGTCTCAAACCGCCAGCACCCGTCCAGAGTGAGGCCCAAGTACTTCATGTGAGTCCCCACCCTGATCCGGGCTCCCTCCACCATTATGTGGGCCCCAGGTGGTGGTCTCCACCGAGGCCCATGAAAAAGTATGGCCTCGGTCTTCTCGAAGGCCACCCTGAGACCCAACCACCTTATGCGCTTGACCACGAGGGTTGTGGCCATCGTGGGCAGGCGCTCTACCTCCTCCCATTCCCCCCCGGCTACGACAAAGATGTCATCCACATAACAAATTAGGCATGCTCCATATGGGAGCACACCGCGGAGCACCCAGTCGTAGCCCATGTTCCATAGGAGCGGCCCCAGGACCGACCGACCGACTGAACCCCCGCTTTGTGGCCCGCCGAACCATCCGTCCGTCGCCGTCGACGTAGGCGACTTTCTTGTCCTCCAGGTACGCCTCCAACAACCGCCACAGGTACGGGGGCACTCCGAAATATCGGAGAGCCTCCCGTATGACACCGTGCGGCAGGCTGTTGAAAGCATTGGCGATGTCCTTAGACATCGCCAAGATCCTTTCTCCTTGGGAGGTCACCCCCGACGACAGAGATTTTAGGAGGCATAGAGCGTCCACTGTAGAACTCCCTGCCCGGAAGCCAAACTGCGCGTCCGATATATTTGGCCCCACTGCCTCCAGGCGCTGGACGACTCGGAAAGAGACGACCCTCTCCAGCACCTTCCAGGCATCCAGCAAAACAAGGGGCTGATGGCCGGACGCGCAGTCCAGAGGGCGGCCTTCCTTCGCCATATGGCAGAGCCGTCCTAGCTTCCAGAGCTTCGGGAACTGCCCGACTGCCAAACACCGGTCGAACAGCTCCCGAAGCCACCCCCCAAGTTGGCCCAGTGCAAGGCCGAGTACCCGACCCGGGACCCCATCAGGGCCGGGCGCTCTCCGCCGGTTGAGGAGGCGCTCGACAGCTCTCTCTATTCCCTCCTCCGTAATTGGGGGAGGACTGTCAGGCACCTCCTCAACTTCCATCCGAGGCGGAGGCATTGGAGGAGCCGGTAGCGGCGGAGGGTCAGGAAATAATTCTACCACGACCCTCGACACCACCTCCGGCTGGAGGGTCTCCGTCACCAAGGGCGCCCAGGATCACAACTTCTTGCGTACGATCAGATACGGGTGTCCCCAAGGATCTCCCTCCACAGTTTGTAGCAGCTCCTCCCATGCCACTTCCTTCGCCCAGCTGATGGCAGCCTGCAGGATCTTCCTGCACTCTCTGTAGCTGCCATACAGCCGGGCTTCCACCTCGGAGTCCCGGTGCTGCCGTCGGCAGCTGCGCCCTAACAGCCGCCGGGCTGCGGAGCAGGCCGCCCGAAGATCGGCGATCTCCGGCGATCACCAATACACCGCCCGTTTGTTTGAGCGGAGTACGCTCCGCGGCATCGACGCGTCGCAAACTTTCGTGAGGGCACCACGGAGGCGGACTGCGGATGCATTGACATCATCTTGCGGGGGGGGGGGGGGGGGGGGGCCCCCCCCCCCGGGGGGGGGGGCCCCCCCTCGTGTGGGGGGGGGGGGGGGGGGCATGACCCACGCCTGGACGATGGCCGCCTTTTCCGTTAGTTCGCGGTTGAGACGGCTCACTGCCCAGCAGGGGAACCTCGTGCCCCTCCGGGGGCGGGAGCCAATTCCGGCTTGGAAGATGGAGACCTCGAACCTAATATATTGTTGGTCCGATAGGGTCTCCACCTCCTCAAGCACTTTTCACCCCCAGACACGACGTGCGACAGATGGGGTGGCAAACGAAAGGTCTACCACAGATCCCCCGTTCTGCCGCATGCACGTGCCTTGCACTCGCCCACTTTGTGGCCCGCTGCCCCGCAGCGGTAGCAACCCTCGCCTCTGCTGGAGGAGAAGGGGCACAAGGGGCGAGTGTGCCCCAAACCCATGTACTTGAAACAGCGCATGGACCTCTCCTCCAGCAACTGGACCTGCACAGCGCTCCACCCGACTAAGAGTTTGCCAGCCTCGGTCAGCTTCTTGGCCGCCTCCACGGGAAGGGTCATATGCACTGCACCAAGAACCCCCAATTCTTTTTAATTTCACCTACCCTGAGGTCCTCTATCCTGCAGTCGGCCTTCGTTGCCACGACCGTCATAACCTCGTCCCGGGACACCGAATCGTCGAGACCGACGATCTGGATTTCCGCCTTTTTGGTCGGTTCGACGACCGTGGCAATTCCGGCCAACGCCACCTCTAGCTCCCGGGCCAGTTCAGCGGCCTTCTCCTTATTCTCCGGCAACTCAATCTTCCGGGTACACGGTGGCCGTCGGCCTCACCCTCACCTCTCCTATGCCAATATCTGGCAGGGCAACGTGCGCCCTCGCCTTTACCATTAATTACCTCCTGGTACCCGACCTCCTTACTGGCTGCGGCATCTTGAATGGTTCATATGACCGCAGCCGATGGGGTGGCGGGAGGTAACTTCTGCCCTACTGGCTTTGGTGGGGTTCTGGGTATTTATGTTCTTACTTAAATATATAATGAATGAAAATGAAGAGATGATGACTTAGTAACGTGTACGGACGCAGCACCGATTGCGTTAAGTTCTAATGCTAGAAACAGAACGAGGTGAAGGAAAACATCCTGATGAAACCGTAGCATGATGGTTCTAAGTCTTCTTTAGGGCTTTTTCTAAGTCCGCTTGGCCTAATTATCATACTCAATTTGCATATTTATTGCAAATAACTTATTGGTATATTCCGGTTCTCCGGTCCTGTATCTGCAGTTGAGAGTCATTCTTCCTCTACATATTTCCCATCTTAGACTCATTTAAGATCAAATGAAATTATGAGCAAACAAAGAATGTTGAAAAAGGGTCCTCTACAATTCAAATACTCATTAACTTGTATATCCTATGTTTATAATAAGGTCAAATACTGAAGTCGTGTTAATTACGTCCATGATTCGCACGAAATCCAATTGATTCTTAGGATTACCATTCAGAGAACAAACGTGAATATCGTGGCACTCAGCCAGAACTAATCGCGAATTAGGATTCGCATACAGTATAGTATGGTATGTGATAAATTTTGTCAATGTCCACCCTATTTCCGAGTACCGCAGCGACAGTGTACAAAAGAACTGCTACCCCCACGCTTGTATCTGGCTACGCACTTTAGAGTACGTTATTTACCAAGTTATCTTTTTGACTTGAGTATCGTTCCAAACGTTAGTTTATAGTTTAAAACCATTTAAGAATAAAAAATCGCATGCCGTTTAACCGTGCCCAAATAGCGATACATTTCACATTCATTTAATAGTCCGGTGAAGCTGTAAAGACCTTGCCAGGGCAATAGCGTAGTCAGTTCGAAAAAAAAAAAAAAAAAAACATTCATTTAACATGGGATTTTTATTTTTTACCTTGCTTGTTTTATTCAATAACTTACCAAATATTATTAACTTTCCATCTACTATGATTGCTTGGGATAAAGAAATTTCTATATGAGTGTAAAAATATAATTTGTATATTTTGTTTACTTCAAAATTTATTTCTATGGCTTTACCTAATATTTTTTTAAAAGTGAAAAGAAAATCTAATATCTTTCAACCATACAAACAAACAAACAAACTCTTCAGCTTTATATATTAGTATGCATTTGACGCTTATATCTTTTCATTAACTTGGACATAAAAGAAAACTGGCTAGAGAATTTTTTTTTTTTTTCGAAATGACTACGCTATTGACCCAGCAAGGTCTTAACAGCTTCACCAGACTACGGCTAAAGAATACATAAAAACTACCTATATTGACAACTGTAGAATTGGCCTGTCTTATTGGACGAATATTATTACTACTAAACTTTTTGAATAGCAACACAAAATAAACTTTGGAAATGTTTGCGATATAAACGTACCATGTATAATAAAACATTGTAAATAAAACTAACGCAGAATAAACTTTTTGAATAGGAACACAAAATAAACGCTGAAAATACTTGCTTAAAAAAAGTATCTTTATTTATGTAATACTTTTCCGATGCATTCGAAATTCTTTTTTCTCTTCACATTAAAAAAAAAAATTAGGTAAAGCGTTAGAAATGAATTTTGAAGTTAACAAAATATATCTTTATAT